>JABTTQ020001643.1:0-65682 GCA_016081115.2 Rehmannia glutinosa | reverse complement strand
AGAGACTGGAAGTAGCAAAACTCAAGCCCCTTTATCCAAAACAGAAACGTAGAACAGCATCAATCGCTCAGTCAATAAAATTACTACTTTTGTACATGCCTTCTTAAGTAGTAGTCTCTCGCTAATCTCATTCTACTATGACTACAATTCAACTGACAAAAGTCAATCTGTACACAAATAGTATGCACAAAAGATCACATCGTTCTGCAAGAATATATATATATGTATATGTATGTACACAGTGAGATTCTGTTTGCTGCTCAGGTGCATTCAGATCATCCAGTTATCCTTTGATAGAAGATGGGTGTGCCCCTGTGTCAGGTAACACATTCATAGGCCCAAAATGTATCAGGATCAGGACTGAAGAGAGACAAGTCTTTGACTTCTAGATTCGCTATGTTCCAATCAACAAATCGAGCTTGAACTGCCTTGAATAACACCAGAATGGTCGGCAAAAGCCACCATTTGTCATCTTCCCTGGAATCACAACAAGTTCAAAACCAATCCACATCAAAATACATATTCTGTTATTCGAATTTTCTACCAAACAATATCAAAAAGAAAATTTGGGGCTTGCTTTGGTTTTGAATATCGAAGCAAATTACCTTTCCCGATTGATCAACTCCTATGATTTACTTTCATCTAAAGTAAGGGGTACAAATAAAGATATCCCATGAGTGTTAAGAAACAAAATGCCTAGCATCATTAATAACAAATTGCTTAGTTTCATAAATTGTTATCCCATAAAACTCGAGAGACAAGCCACTAAAACCTGGCCATTCATGACAAAAGGGTGATCTCAAATGAAAATACCTCCAAAATGTGTTAAAATAAGGATGTCACCGGAACTCACCTTGAATGCCAAACATTTGCCTCTTCCGGGGAATTCACTGAGGTAATCACATAATGAATCATGCCACAAATAAATGCCACAATCTGCAAAGAGTTGACAAAGTGGTACCATTAACCAAGCCAAAGCAGCCAACCAACCGCAAAGTTTAGAAACCATTGTATATTCTAAAGAAATTTATTTTCATATAACCATAACTTGTACCAAAACATAAACTTGGACACTAAATTTGTGAAGGTTTCTTTCATCCAATCATGAAAGTTCTATCATTGCTGACTAAATTTGCACATGAAGATTGAAGAGTAAATTAGTAGGAGTGGGAAACATATTTTCACTTGACTCGACAAGTGCAATGTTCCTTCCTTTCCTTTATTCATTCTTCTATTTAGGGTTACTTACACAAAGTACCTTTGGAGTTTGAAGCAATTACAAAAGAACCCAGCTAAGTTTTAAAATTACAAAAGTACCCTGAGGTTTGATTCCGTTAACATTTTATCCCAATCATTAGTTGACCTAACAGAATTTGTTGACATCATCAAAGCATTGACCTGAAAATCCAAAAAGGCCCACAGTACAAATTATGAGGAAACAAAAATGACCTTTGCCTGTTCACAAAATATTACAAAAAACCTCCTGCCAACTTTAGAACTTACAAAAACATCCTTCAGTTTCAATATAAACTAAAACATTCCCCATAAAACTCTGTTATGAATTTTGCAAATATTAACATAAATTGTTTAAGGATTTACTAAATTGTCACCAACTACCCTAAACATATTTACAATCAGGAAAACTGCAATTTGAATTGAAAAAAATACAAGAATAACTGAAAATTATTTCAACTTTCCACAAATTACACAACACAAAAACCCTCCCCAAGTCTTACAAGTATCCCCCTCTGGTTACGAAGAAGAAAAAAATTTCACTTTTCTGGTTTTCCATAAACTACAGAAAAGGTCCAAACTAATTTGTCCCTCCCCTTCATTTATCTTTTCTTCAATTTTTCTTTTTTGTTTCCTTTTTGGAATTCCGTTGGGGCATTATCGGCTTTACAAAAATTCCGCTAGTTTTACCGTGGTCCCTCAAACCTCAAGGGTACTTTTTGTAATGAAGCTTAGCTGGGTTTTTTTTTAATTACCCCAAACCCCAGGGGTACTTTTCATAATTAATCCTCTACTTATTATGTTGTTTTGGTGAAACTAAAATTGTTAGATGTTCATATCAGCGCATAACATCAGTCACTTACGATGTTCGATATCGAGCTAGCATTCCACAAGGCATAAACACGAGCAAGCGAAGCTCTTCTAGGCCCATTAGTAAATAAGGCATTCAGGCCTGCCGGAAAGGGAGAGAGCAATGATAGAGGAAGGATAAGAAGTACAGCAAGGAAAGCCCCAAGAGATATCCAGTAGAATAGAAACAGCATAAGAAGTGTGACAAAAAGGTCGGCCAACAACATGACAGTAATCAAAAGCTGTACAGTATCCTGAAACACAGGTAAGCAAATGTCAAATGTGAACAGTATTTGAACCAACATATAACAGAGTTAGTTACCTGTCTGCCAACAGGACGGGTATTGCGCAGCAACAGAGAAAATGGGAAGAGAAAGTCCCTTTTGTAGCCCAGTGATTTCAAGGTATCTTCATTTATAATACCACCATTGAAGCCCCGAGTAATCTTTTTACGGGATAATATATGATTCATGTAAACCTGACTCCCTTCTGCATGCTTGACTCTATTCTGTGCTACTGCAGCGAAGTTCCTGAGGATTGTACATAGAATGTTCAATAATTCCACCATCTTATTTGACAGATAAGAAGAAAAAAAGGAAGAGAAAGAAAGAAAAGTTAATGCAGCACATGAGTGTCACGGAGCTGCAAAAGTTTCTTGCACATTCCCTGGGGGTGGGTTTGGGGGTGGGGAGAATACTCGGCTATCAACTGAAACACCAGATTAAAATTTCGGTCCTGAAAGAGAGCTTAGAATCCAAAGATATGCTGAATACATGTGTACTGGCTCAGTAGAGACTCTATTAGTAGGGAACATAAATGTTTGAGCAAGTTCAGCTGAATAAAATTTCCACAGTTTGACGAGAAATGTGTTTCTCTAGTGGTTTAGTGATACTGCATAAAAGGCTTTTCCATTATCTACAACTATGAATATCTGAAGCAACCCAGTTGAAGTACTAAAAGGACACCTAGAGAAATAAGCATCATGAATGTAATAATGCAGATCTCAGTTAGGAAATAAAATGAGAAAATAATCCTGAATACCTAGGAGTGGCCCACTATTTTATCAGAATATTTCAGCCTACAACTCCTCTTCTCTTTTTTTATACCATCACGTCTTTCAATTAAACAAGCATGGTTCTTGTATATGGAATCATAATGTACTTACCTGGATGACGCATCACTGATGTCCAAATACTCGAATGATGAAGATCGTGAAGAGTACAGCTGCCAGCAACCATTAGAATACCCAATTGGTAATACCCACTAGATGTGGCTTGGAACCACCCAAGCTCAATTTTAACCCCATGAAACTCAAGTTGCGGTTTTCCATGAGTTGTCAGCCAATTGACAACAGGGACCAGAGCTGTCCGGATAGATCCATGCCTCACTGTCCGCAACTGAGCATTTAAACCAGCCACCAAGCGATTCCAGACAGTTGCAGGTACATGCTAAAAGTACAAAATCTTGTATGGATTAGAAGATAATATGTATAATCTTTTTTTTCTTATCGAGTAAATTTGTTGGCTCCAGTTAAGAGAACCATGATTTCCTTGCCCAAAGTCTTATCAGTGATGATAAAGCAAATATTAGACATCCAAGTTAGTTACCTGGGCAATGAGATTCACTAATAAAGTGTCACTGTACAGATTAAAAGGAGACATATAACTTCCATCTCCCCCAAAAATGATTGGCATGGGAAATCTCTTCTGTATACTGGTTACCATGTCTATGCGTTTCTCATCACCGCCAAGGAAAAAATCAATATATGAAACCATCAAGTCAGGTGTTGCCCCTACCTGCAAACAAATTCACATATTATATTATATATCAGAAATTTCAGGGACTATAACTCCCATTCTTTTGCATTCGATCACCTTAGATGATAATGTTGTTATGAGATTTTTGGGGGTAGTTTATCTTTTTCTGATGGTTTCAGCCACTTGTTCAATCCTGCTCTTTTGCACAGGAACGGAAATTAACATTGAACTACAAATTGAAGTTTAGAATTTGTTATTTTCTATATGTGTTTAGACCACATTACATGTTGCAAATTCATGTGTAATGTTTTAAGACATGCATAAGTGCTGCTCTGGACTAATCAGTCTAATCCCAACTGTTTGGGATACACATTAATCTGTGTGTCTATAGTTAATAGCAGATGGCTACCTATCAGCTGTCAAACTTAGACAGCAAATGACATCTTTTAAATTTTTTCCAATTTTTGGTGAGTTTGATCTACATAATTGCCATTTCAAATAGAAACAAAAACAATACCAGGAAGGAAAAATGCACCTACATGTGGCCAAATAAAAAAAATAGAGATAATTACAAAAACTACCTTTGAGTTTTCATGTAATTACAAAAATATACAATTATTTTTCAAAATTACAGTTACCCCCTTAAGGTATTACAAACACCCCTTAAGGTTTGTAATTTATAACAAATACCCCACCTATCGAGGGTGCAAAAATTTAAAACAGAAATAAATTTTAATCGGATATTTGTACATTTGAAAGATAAATAGGATTTTTGCAATTAGACTGAACCTCATGAGTAGTTTTTGTAATTAACCCTAATATGTATAACGTGCATGTAAGTACATATACACACATACATGAACATACATGATACAACCATATAGACATACACACATACATTTACATGCAGCCATATTGGTCAGATTAATTAATAGACACACAAACATAAAGATTATCCTAAAGAAACAGCCTCCATGGTAATCAAATTACAGCTACCTTCATTCCTTTGTAAAGAGCACGTGATCTGCAAGAGCGAAGACAAGAATGGTCATATTCAGACTTGACGAACTCCTGAAGCCGATGAATTTTTTTCCTCCTACGCCATTGTTTCCAGGACCAGGCACAAGGGTATGCAAGGACTGAAAGTATGCTATGTACGGACCCTTCCCACCATTCATATGCAGCAACAGAGTTGATTTCATCAATGAATCTGTTAAAAGCATCTTCATACCTGCAGCCCAAAAATATCATGGCTAGTGACTAAAGAAATTTTAGACCAGAAAAAGAGATATTTGAGTCTGTATAATTAAATTGTCAACTTAATGATTGAGGATATAAGCCCTCAACCTAAAACAACAGAATAAAAAAGAATAAATCTAACCTCCAAATGCTGGAAAAGAATGATTAAGAAAAAGCTTTTAGAGAACGGGTGATGCTTGGAGAATTTCTGACAACTTAGACAACTAAAATGGGAGAAATTTCAAGTATTTGAACTGTGGATCATATGAGCAGTAACATTATTGAGATTTGGTGAGCTAAACGTAAACCAATTAAGAGAGATACATAACACAATGTAACACGATATCTTTCAGCATACAGCAACATTCTTTTGCACTATGGTGAATTTTTTTACGATAGAACAGATATTCTTACACAATCTCAAATATCGCAGTGGGAGGTGAGTAAGGAAGATGCCAAGGTTCTCTGAATGTATTGGGACCCATAAAATACATCCTATGTACATGACTCTGAGTTTCTTCTGCTTTGGCACCACGGACCTGGAAAAATAAACAGATGTAAAATAGACTGTCATATGACCATGATATGGCTGTAGTTAAAGTGGCCAAAGTAGGGATATACTCACCTCAGATAAGGAAAGAAGATGAGGAAAACGTTGATCATCATGATGCTCAATTGAATTTGCCCTATCGTAAGAGCATCCTGATCCCATCAGTTTGATTCTCAGAGTGCTTAGTACTAGAGCCAGGAGCATGACAACACACAACAATAGAAAGGCAAAAGGCCAGGGGCCTCCAAATGTATATATCAGTTCCTCAAAAGGTGTATAACACTTTGGCGTCTTGTATTTGTCAGATATACATTTATAAGGACAAGTTGACTGGGTGACTCCACCTGCAGCAATAGGACCCCATGTAAAGCAAATGGCAGGTCTAAATCATATTTGTGTTAAATAAAATGGAAGAGATTTGCATCATATCAATCAGAATACCTCTCACATATACGAACTTAGCACGAGTAGGAAGACGCTCAAGGGAGCAAGGCTTGCAAAGATTCGGATCAGATCCTTCATCATCTTTATACGTTCCAACAGGGCATTCCTATAATACAGGCCACGGATACAGATACTCAAAAACCACAATACCAAGGCCAACTATTATTTCTTTATAGTAAGCAATGCAGTGGGCAGGCAATAATCTGCAAAGATATTAAATGAATAATTTTATAGTTGTCTGAAGATTTATATGTAAAAATTCAGCTTCAGCTAAACCCATCAATAAGGACAATTGAACATGGATATGTTATACAAGACTAAATCCGAGTACCAAATTCCTGGTTAAGAATGAAATCAAAAACTCTCACCTGCAACTATGAAGCCTCTTAGGCAGACTCAAAAAGGAAATAAAGCTGCCTAAAGAAGGTATCATCATCATTAACTGCACCTTATCCCACTATGTGGGGTCGGTGGTGTGAAGTTTATAGTGTCAATTAATTGTCTAAATTAGTTAACACTACAGATTCACACAGAAAGCAAAGTGGCAAAGTTTTACGCCGGATGCCCTTCCTGACGCAACCTTCATACGAAGGAGAAATGAGATGAAATTCCAAAACCATCAGCATCATAGGTTTTTGTTAAGGAAAAATGTTATCCGTACATCTCCAATTGGTGATAAAATGGTGACTATGTCTTTGTTAGACTGCATAACAAAGTTGTTTAATTCTCTTTCACCTAGAAAATAGCTAATTAGATTTGGCGGATATGCATTTTTAGCAGTTGTAAGTTATGGTTACCTATAAGACGAAGAGGAAAACAACTTACGCCAACACAGATAATTCAAGGGAAATTAGAGATTCAATATTAAGAAAACAATACATAAGTTATGTACCTGCTAATAAGTATCGTATAATAAGTGCATAATAAGTATTAAAAAGGAAAACTACACAAGAAAAAGGACACTACACTCGGGAACTGCTTTTGTCTTCTTTAGTGTTCTTGTCATATTTGGTTCTTTTCTTCCTTTATAAATAGAAGTACAACAGAAAAAGCTGCAGGAAGGGAGAACAAAGAACATACTGTACAGAATGTACCGTAAAGGCCTTTGGGGCACCTTTTTCCAGTAATCGTGCCCTTCTCCCCACGAAGACCATCGCCACTCCCAGCACCTCCACTGTCATATAATGAAAAAGTATATTAAATGCTCACATTAGCAATTTCTTTATGCAAAAACTGCAACATTTGCATTTGTTGTCAATGCCACTACAGCTTGTTAAAGTGAAAGCAAGCCAAGCCTTGAAGAATCCCGACAAAATATTCGAAGTTCATTGTTATTCAACCAGCATCTAAAATTCTTGCATACCTGAAGTTGATGGCACCATCTACAAATGCAAGTGGAACATATTCCTCTCCAGCAGCTATTTTAGACCAATGAAAATGAACTCTTCCACCCCCACCACCCCCACCACCCAAAGAGCCACCATAGCCTCCAATCACGGATAAAGATGAGTTCTCTGCAAGTGCAAGAGATTGAAGAAAAAGAAGGATAGTCCCGCCAGAACCTCCACCAAGTCCACCTATGAGAGTACCATTACTATTACGAGTTGGTTTACGACAACTTTCGCCATCAGCGCTGATAAACCCATAATTATCCAGCCTCAAAAGCGGCCATTGTCTGGATCCAATCACTACCAGATACAGAGCATGAAACAGGATTACAGGTCAATATACTTCAATGATAGAACAAAACTAAAGCTCATCAGTTCAGAAATCTTTGATACTTGTAATGGAAGCATGAAACAGGATTACAGGTCAATATACTTCAATGATAGAACAAAACTAAAGCTCATCAGTTCAGAAATCTTTGATACTTGTAATGGATTTTGAAGTTATTGTGTCTGAAGACACATAAAAGCTTCACTTCAAACCAATTAGGAGAGTTAACATAATGCAAAAAGGAACAAGGAGATTTTAACTTTAGCACAAAGAAATAATTCCATAGAGCACAGTTTCAAGTTGAACCAAGAAGATCAAGCATCAAAAGATATTTCTTAGGTCAATGCACGAAAATAAGAAAAGGAGGCTCATCTAGTTCTTTCTGGAAGTAAAATATGAGATCTAGTTAAAATGTTAACCTATCATTCCACCACCAGCCACATAGCCATCAGACAGATTAGAACCCTCAGTTCCACTACCCAACTCACAAGGAAGATCAGCGTTCCCATATCTCTGACCACCCTCACTCAGAATGCCATTGAAAAATCCAGATCCCCCTCTCCCTCCATGTCCAGCTCCAGCACCAACTCCGTTTGAGTAATTTCCCCTACCAACACCACTCCTGCAACCTGGAAAACATGCCATTTGTGAGAACTTCAAGTCTATCTCATATATAGAAGGCTTAGCTGAAAGAGAACCCATGGAGGTCTGATAAATCTTAAGGATAAAGTACAAGGGAAGGGTATGAAACTTAAAAAACAGAGAATAGCATCAAGCTAGAGCGATGATCATAAGAGATTGACCAACATATATACCTAGTTCTGATGCAGTTATCATGCCATCAGTGTCTACAATGACGGTTCTTGCCCTGTGGATGTGAACAATACTTCCCTTAATAACTCCATTCACCAGAATATCCTCAACACGACAAACCTGTCCAAGATTCAACTGTCAGCATAGTCATAAGATTCATATGTAGAATAACTTCAACCAGAAAGCAATGATTTATGTTTGTGTTCAGAAAACATGGAAGCATAAGAAGGTTACATGGGTATGGCAATATCTGGATGCTTAAGCATCTATGCAAGTGTCCTCTGACAATAATTAGTTATAGCATGCTGAAGCAGAAGGAGAAAGAAAGGCACTTGGTTGAAGACTATGATAAGGATATAGTTATATGTAACTCAAAAGAAGAAAAATACAGTTCCCTACAATACATGACTAAAGTTCATGATGCAAAAAGCATCCATAGGATTGTTAATTGATTGTCCAATCTGCTATGCATTGACCTAAAATAAAATTTTCACAACATGGGAAGTTCTTTTGCATCTGGTGGATAAATATTCAAACTCGAAACCATACTTTTTCACAAAGAGGTCAACAGCACAGACAGTGCAAGATATCTCACTTACTTGCATAGAGAAGGACAGTGTGTAATTAACATGACAATCATCCGGTGGAATTATCAGATCCACTGGGCATGTTGGACTCTCACAGAGAGATTTAGTCACCCTATTTCAGATGAACAGAAGATCATGTGATTTGCCAATTAAAAAATGTTCAAATCAATACATGCTAAGATATTGAGTTCATTCAAATTTCTTACAAGCTTCTACTGTCATCATCATCCAAGGGAGCTTGAAGTAACGAGCCTGGGCCAACCTAACACATGAAAAGTTTTCCAAAGTAAGAAAGATAATAATGGTTTATTCAGAGAAATCAAAAGATATCAACACAAATGACAAAGTAGGAAAAAGTAGAAATGTACAAAACTTTCAAATGAACAACCTTCTTAGTGCAACAATTTTATGCTACTGAAGAAGGAAAAATAAGACACAACTTCTAAAGCAGCTGCTTAGACTTTCTGCATCACTGGAAGTATCCAGTCATAGCAGGTGTGCAAGAACCCATACATAAATTCATAACGCATTCCAGGACCCTGTTTAAATTTTTAAAACTAATAACAGTGTCCAAATTGCTAAAAGGACATGAGGCATCTCATTTGTGACCTATAATCTATGTATTATCACTTGTCTATGAGTTTAGAAATGTAAATGTAATTTTATAATAGAAAGACAACAAACAGAAAAGTACTGCATTGATCTCATGCATCCTGAAATGTAGAAATAGAGCAGAAAGAAAGAACAACTCGCTTCTTTAATCACTATCTTACGGTAATATTATAAAATAGTGACAACGAAAGCCTTTGGCCTTTGATTGCATCACCCTGACCAGTTAGCTTTAGAAGTCCTTGCCCATAGAGAGCTAAGTTTGCATTTGAACTGATCACAGAGTTATCCTGCCACCAAAAGGAGGGGGTGGTAAGGAGAACTCGAGCAATGGGACCGACATTTCCAGTTTTGTTAGAAGTCATTTAGTTATCACCTTAAGAACAACAAGATTTCTGACTTCGAGGACGGAAGTAGCAACATCAGCATTTCCTCCCCCATCGACTTGGATTTGGGAGTTCAACATAAGTAGCATTTTGACAGATACTCTAAAAGCTCCATAAACCTTCATCAACAGAAAACGCAAATAACATTTGTCACTACGTTAGAGTCTGGTCTATCATCCATAAATAGCAACAGATTACACAAGGGTGTGGTGGAAAAACAGAAGAGTCTTTCAAAGGAATCACATTGCATTAGCAGAAGAGACTGGAGCAACAAATATTATTTCCTTTCTGAAAAGATTAGAGGCAATAGCATATTCCTTTTTTTTTTTTGAAACAGCTTTGAAATGAAATTCTCTTTAACGAGTAATCATATGTCGTCCTTCCACCCAGGTGTTAAGAGAATCCATTATGTTTCCTTGCCCCATGAGATTAATCTTTACTTCCTAGCATGTTTTGACTGATTGTTTTTCTCATCAATTTTCTCTGGGTACAATAAGCCCTTCTGCGACTAAAAGTAGCAGATGTGTGCGGACGTCACAATCTTTAGATCGATCCCTCAAATGCATATACAAATTGTCCTTCCAAACTGGACTCTTACGCACAAAAGACCAAGTATTAGTAATTCAAACATATCGTAAATTATTGTTCAAATATACCTAAATTAATGCGATCTGGAAATTTCATGAGGTCCAATTGTTTCCAATAGAAGTGAGTGTCAAGATATCACTTTATTGATGGGCATAACAACCCAAGAAAATATCTAGTTTGAATAACGGCTGCCTAATTACACCCATTTGCTTCATCAATGACAGCTAAACTAATAATTTCCCCTTTTTTTAAGTAAATCTCAGTCTTCTTTCCTACTATTTTCATTTTCACATGGATGCAAAGGATTTGTTTATGAGAGGCTGTCCACATGCAAAAATAATCAAGTATAGAGCTCATATTTGTCAACATTAGAAAATTATTAGAACTAGATATGTTGAAGAAAAGGCAACTACCATGAGCAAATTTTCTACCTTTATAACTGAATCACTCATCAGAAGTTCCTCTGCAACAAGTTCAAATTCTGAGACTGGAAAGTCGGACAAACCAAAAATAATGCTGCTTCCATAATACAAGCTTATCTGGCCTCTCACCTTCAAAATGGAAAGTTAAAAATACTAATCAAATATTGTCCCCAGAAAAGAAAATGAAAGCTAAAGAGTCAGATATCCTCACCACTTCATTTAGCAACAACTGCAACATTTTAATAGCGAGACATTAAATAAATTTAGAACCAATCCATATAGGGATTCATATTAGAAACATCGAACAGTTAGTAAAGAGATATGTTTAGGTGATTGTGAAACCGCAATCCAGTTAATTGCAGTTTGAAGTTGTTGAAGGTTTAATAATTCAGACAAGCACAATGAATCGGTACTTGCACATGCCGTTTCTTGCAAGTCCATGCAACCTCGCCACCAGCTGGATGTCTTAGCTTGAATTCACTCTTTTAAAGACAGGGGCTGGATATATTTGCATTTCGTAAACCAGTTTTTATATGCCCCGACGGTTAGTTATAGTCTATAGGATAAAATGTACACATTGATTTTTAAGTTTTTCCATGTAGAAGTATATAAAACTAGAATTATTCACGTGACGGATAGATTACAAAAATATTTTATTTCCCGATAAAAGTACATTACTAAGCAATGATTCAAATAAGAAAGTAAAGGGTCCCTAGAGAATATGATAAAAAAAATTACAACTACATTGTACTCAGAATGTATACATGAATCTTTTGGAATGTATGCTTGGATTTCTGGTTCTGCAACCACATTATTGTTGAACTTTTTTTACATGGTGGCGAACATAAATAATCAGTATTATTAAACTTAAATTTTAAATATAACAAGGATCTTGTGAGTTGTTACAATTTAATTCACAATATTGATCCACAAAAATGAATCTCACAAACTTAAACTTCTTCAAACACCTATATATATAAAAAAGGGTTCTTTAGCTAGAGTACATTTCTATTAACTTGCAGCATGCAAACAAGAAACTATACAAAAACACCCCTCATACAGGCTTTACGACATCAAAATGCAAAATAATTTAAGAGACCAAATAACATTTTCAAATTTCCAGAAGACATAATTCTGTTTGTTCCTAACAAGAAGCTGATTCGCATTGTATCCCATATATTAATATGTATCAAAGAAAATTGAAGTGAAGAACGTGATGCATATAGAGAGTTTACTGCTACAAGTTAAAATTCTCATAGAAGGTTGACAGAATTATTGTGCAACAGAAGTGGCTAACCACATCATATTGGTGGAGGTGCTAAGAACTGCCTGAGACGAATCAAACTTTCCCTATGTTTTATTTGACATCAAAGGCAGAGGACAGATATCTTCGGTGATGTGGTATTTTAAGTCAAAATGGCTTCTGGCCAAACTCCCGACATAGCAACGCCCCCTTTCTCACTGAACTGACAAGAAGAAAGGTCGCCTGCTCCTCCATACAGGACAAATAGTAGAATTATATATGAGCAACTGCTAACTCATTGAAGACTTCATTCACCATAATCTATAATTTGTGACGCCCGGGGCCGAAGAGGGCGGGGAGTGATCGCCGGTGCAAGAAGGCATGGACAAGGAGAGGCTCTTGGCAGGCTTCTAGGCGGAGGGGGACATGAATGAAACGATCCCACACACGAAGAAGAGGAGATTCTGAGACTGTGTAGGTATGGGACTATACAGTTGAGAAGAGCTTAAAAGATTTGATAGGTACTACTCATACCAACAAGATGCATCTTCTTTTCTGGTGCTCATCTCATGAAAATTCCGAAGTTAAGCGTGCTTGGCCCGGAGCAATTGTGGGATAGGTTGGGAAGCAGCTCTCAGGGTGCGCGTGAGTGAGGACAAAACGCGCTGGAAAGACTTGTGTTGGTTTGTGGGGACAGTTGTCGATCTGGAAGGCGGGCCGCTACAGATGGTATCAGAGCGGAATCTCTCCTAGTACGATGTGGTTCGGGGATGAACCAAGCGGAAGTTGGTGGGCATGTGACGCCCAGGGCCAAAGAGGGCGGGGAGTGATCGCCGGTGCAAGAAGGCACGGACAAGGAGAGGCTCCTGGCAGCTTCTAGCGGAGGGGGATATGAATGAACCGATCCCACACCCGAAGAAGAGAGATTCTCGAGACTGTGTAGGTATGGGACTATACATTGAGGAGAGCTTAAAAGATTTGATAGTACTACTCATACCAAAAAGATGCATCTTCTTTTCTGGTGTTCATCTCATAAAAACTCCGAAGTTAAGCGTGCTTGGCCCGGAGCAATTGTGGGATGGGTTGGGAAGCAGTTCTCAGGGTGCGCATGAGTGAGGACAAAATGCGCTGGAAAGACTTGTGTTGGTTTGTGGGGACAGTCATCGATCTGGAAGGCGGGCCGTTACATAATTCCTCCTCACCAAGTAGTAGAATCTATCTCTCAGCACATTTCTCCGCTAACTCATTCAAGGTTGTTTCTGCTCCTTCCCTGAAAGGCTTTACTTGACCCTGACTCAAACAACTAGAAACATTTTCAGGTTCTCCATTAAGTCCCTTTAACAGTCTCTCTAAACCAGTGGATTAATAAGACTGTATTCCCCTAAATCATAAAATTATTGTCCATGTACACCCCTAATCCATGAAAAGTCTTTAGGACATGCCTGCTGAAAAGAGAAAAGTGAAGCAAGAAATACATAAAAGGAAAGAGAAAAAAGAGATTTTAGATATAAATGAAGGAGAGAAGCTGAAGGCAGGTTTCATTTTTGGTTGGTCAAAAACTGAGAGGAAAAAGAATGTTGTTGGCATTACAGGGGAGAGTAAGGAATTCATTCTCTATTCCGGCGTTGATCAATTTTTTTTTTTTTTTGTGTGTGTGTTTTTTGGTTGACAGCCTGAAGAACAAGGAAAACAATGAGCCTGGTTTTACTTTTCTATGAACTTAGTTTTCACAGACCACTAAAGTTTGTCAGTTTTGATAATTGAGCTCAACTTGGCTAGAACAAAGATGTAAATAACTTGCTGACGTATCAAAAAGAAATCATCTAAATGTGATAGACAAAGGGGATTCTATTATGCTACATCACATACAAGAAAATTTTAGTATACCATAATTTTCCATAAAATTACTATTTAGGACAACTATGACATCATGGTTTGATCAGCGTTGGCCGCCTAGGCCGATCCGATTTTGCTAAAATCACCCAAAAAAATTGTTTAGGCCGAAAATCGGGCTAGGCGGCCAGAAATCGGGCCTAGGCACCTGCCTAGGCGGCCAACAAATCGGGTCTAGGCAGAAGAAATCGGCCAAAACTGGTAAAATTTAAAAAAAATAAAAATGAGAAAAACAATATTATTTCTAGGTACTAGGCGCTGGGCCACAGCCTAGCTAGCGCCTAGCGATTTCTGCAACCTTGGGTATGATAACTGTTGACTCAACCAGTTGAACCAATGACCAGTGATCCAACGAATTTTACAGATCGAAAGGTCAGGTCTTTCAAACCTTCTCTCCGTCTGAATTAGTGGAGGAATATCTCTCAAATAATGTCACGTGTATATATCTATCAATGTGTGCAATGTCACGTGTATATATCTATCAGTGTGTGCGCATGCAGCATTTGTCAGTGGAATACTTCTTCAATGTGTCACACATACATACATGTCAAACCTTTACATACACCAGAAAAAGAGATGATTGATGACCTGAACTCTTGTCCAAAGGAGAGGCACTAAAACTTTTGCATTGTTCTCCACATAAACATTTGTCCACAGTGGGCTAGTAGAAAAATCCAGTAAAGGCGTTTCGGTTTCTGTTGTAACATTGTCATTGCCAACTCGTAAACTCAGTACAGATGCATCAAAGTAAGTACCAGCTGCTCCACCATTCCAAGAACAACCAATACTCAATCCACCTGTCACAGAGAAGACAAATTATCACCTAGATTAACCCTGGTACAAACCTTACAGGTTGAAAATGCTGATTAAAAAGAACAGATTAACTTTGAACTTGTGGCCAAATTTTCAGATTGTGCATGCAAATTCTGTTTTTAAACTTCCATTTATATTTTCATGATATCCATCATATGAAGTGGCTTCAAAAAAATAACATCACTGAGAGGACATCGATGTAACAATAAAGAAAGTTATAGTATACAATTTCAGTTATTTGAATTTCAAAAGCAGGGATTCGACCACTGACATAAAGGAAGCATTCAAACCCAATACAGGATCTTAATTAATAATCTAAGGGGGGTGTTTTTGTTATTTATCATAAATTGTGAGTAGATCACATGCATTTATATTTATAGTATTATGAATTCTGAAACAAAACTTATTCTTAATGTCGACATGAATTGGTGGGATGGGAAGGGCAATTTTAGGCTTAGGGGCAAACCTGGTCAAACAGGCAATTTTTCTGTGAACATACATAATGAATAAAATTTAAAATATAGATGGGGCACTGTGATGCCATGAGATGGAGAGGGCCACTCATGTTATCAATTATAGTTCAAGGGGCAAATAGAATTTACCCTATTTTTTAACATAATAAAAATGCTTCCGCAGAACTCACACGTTTTAGCAATTTATCAACAAACTATTCCAACGAGAAGGTTGTTAATAGATACCAGGGTCCCAATTCGATGATTATTGACATGATAGCTAAGGACAAAATCTTTATGATCACAAATGTGTTCCTCCTCATAATATAACACAATACATTTGGACGAGGTTAAAGCCTTATAAGTCTCTACTTTGACTAAAAATCCGATTATATACAAAACATATTTTGTGTCCTTAGTTTTTCATCAATTGTTTGATATGTGTATTAATCAATTTAAGTGTTATCCCAACTTAAGTGCAATTATACATTGCAGTACGTGTTGGATAGTGATTGTAAATTGTGTTAAGTTTGCTTTCATGCTATCTTCAAAAGATGATAATGGAAACACTCTTGCGTATCTTGAGATGATGATATAGTTAATTCTCGTTATGTTTATCTTGGAAAAGTTATACAATTGTTTTGGAGATCCTAAAGATTTCCCTCAGATTATCCTTGATTTTCCCTAACATAATAGTCTGTAGACTGCTCCCCTAACTTTTAAACAATAAATGTTATGGGTTATTTTCCCTAATTTTATGTTTCCCTGATTATGGGTAGATTAATTAGTACTATTTCAGGAAAAAGTTGTCTTCGATTAATTTATCCTAAACCTATGTAAAGACTCTCATTGTACCCTATCTAGACACACTTCAATATATATAATTATCTTCTATTTCTCTGTTATTCTTCAAACATGGTACTTGAGAACGATCCCTGGGACTCTCGTGCTTCTTTTATCTTTCTCTAAAATTTCATTGTAGGAAATTTCCATTCATTTTTTTGGATCAGGTCTTAGGTCCTTCATTCTTCCTTTGAAACATAAATTCCTCAAAGCCTTTATAGCCGATATTGGATTGTCTATCTTTCTCCTTCGTCGCAAGTACCTAAAGTTATCTTACTTTTCCCTTCATTGCCACTACCTCTTCCATGTCAACCTTTTACTTTTGTTGTATCACCCTAAATTAATGGTTACATTCAATACTGTAAAGTCTACCTACAGCTTGCCATTTGACCCCTCCTGCAAATGACTCAGCAGATGGTCCCCAACACATAAATCAATCGTATCGGTCAGAAAGGGCAAACTACATTGAGCAGTCTCAAGTTTGAAGACGCCTTAACTCAGTTATCTAAATCTTCTATTTGAGTAAGTGTTTACAAATCATCTTGTTCTAATTCTCATTTAAAAATTAAATGGTACATAGATGATCACAAGACACAAGACCAGTATTAGCCAAGAGTAAAAAGACTAAATGCAGCATGCTTATTAAGAGAGAGAGAGAGAGCCTTAAACATTGCAATATTACTATTAACAACACGTAGCTGATCGACACATCATATGTTTTTGTATATGAATTTCCACACATAATGTTAAAGCCATTACCATCAAATGCAGCGTATAAGGTAGACATGAGTCATACAGAATCAATTATTTAGCAGTTGACTTTGCATTAGTTTCTACAACTAGAAATATCAGGTATGGTGGATTAGTACGAACCGTGCACGGTGACTTTTACTTCTTCTTGCTTGCTGTAACAGTTTACAGATATCCTTCCACCTCCACCTCCACCCCATCCCCTCCCACCAGCTGCACTTATGATGCCAAAACCCCTCCTGTCAGTCAAACCACATTACTGAAATTTGTACTGTACTTAATTACATAGTTCAATATCCAACTAAAAAGTAGCCTAAAAGAGAATCTTGGAGAAACATACTGAGCTATTATCCAATGAAAAGCAAAAACATCAAAAAATATAATTCGTTCTTATCTGAAGAGTATAAAAACCTCTTGGTACTAATGTATTGGCAAGAAAAAAGTCAAAGCTTCAATAGAGAAAACCAAAAAATATAATTTACATTTGTTTGTAATTATTTCTTCTCTTACATGAAACTACAAAGAATGTTTTGCGATAACCGGAGTTAAAAAGCAGTACAGTTGTTTTTAAAATGCTTTTGGGTCTTCAATTTTGTCATTATCAGTGTTAAGCTATGAAAAGTTGTCGCAATTTACTACACACAGTTAACAGGGGGTTTACTCACAGCTTCTGAGCTCGTAAGATGATACTTCCACCAGATCCCCCACCCCCTAGTGATCCTCCATCCCCACCTTCTGCACAGACAGATCCATTTATATAGAGAACATCATTTACATCAAGCAACACACGCCCACCGCCACTTCCACCAAATTTGTGGTTATCAGATGTGCCACCACCCTTGCTACCATAGGCCCATGGGTAAGACAAGGTAGACCATGCATAAACATCACCACCCCAGAAGTTTGCGCGATTAGTTTTCAAACAGGAGGCACCACGTCCACCATGCCCTCCACCAGCTCCATCATAGCCAACAGGTGTTCCACTAGTCTGTGGAGGTGGAGATCCACCCAATGATGATGTATTCAGAGAAGAATTAGGCCCCATAGTCAGACTGGCAGCAGCAAAAACAACAGTGCCAGCAACTATAGTTGCATTTTGACCAACTTTAGCATTGCCAGATAAATTGAAACTTATGGTACAACCTTCTATTGGACAAACAATTTCTACATTAGGAAGTATCTCCAGGTTTCCAGCGCCAACTACAAAAATATCAGTATTCCTATACAGGTCTGAATTGAGCAAACAGGTAGTATCGAATGATCCAACACCCTTCAATTCCTCACAAGTAACAAAATCATCTACCTGGCTTGAAAATCTTGATTTTTGAAATCTCGTAATGGCAGTGGCTTGGATTCCACCACTTAAAAGTGAATGATGATGATTCGATATTCCTGACTTAGAGGTCTGTTCTTTAGTCCACCCCAAACTGTGAGATAGCACGTATACCCAGAGATATCCACACCAGACGCACCAGCAGATATGATACTGACTTTTCCGTATCCGTGAATGCATGACCATGAAATAATACGAGTCGATATTAATCAACACATGAATGAATCAGCACTGCTATAAGTACCAAATTTTCTTTCTGATACTTAGGATCAACGGTGTCAATGCAAAATTAGCAAATTACAACTGTTCTTCGACTCATCCCACTGATCCTTGCATATCTTAACAGTTATCAGTAGTCTTGCAAGAAAGTCCACAATGCACATGAAATATTTCCTGCAATTATAATGCATTTCAAGTATTAGCCCATCTCAAGAGTATAAATGACCAACCACAGACACAAAATATACAAAAACCTGGTTTTATCCACTCTTTTCTAGAACTTATCGGGATATATGGGTAATTTAGATACTCAACCATGGAAGTACATAACTATAATTTCTTCGTTTTAAACTTAAGAAACAAGATACGACCCAGAAACGAGATGTGTGAAAAATAACAAGTACACAAGACTGGTGAACAAAAATCGCAACAGGCACCCATCTAATCAAGCAATGCAGATTGAGAACAACCAGAAAAGCACAAGAGATAAATACTTTTCACATACTGAGGCCACGTGCACACACAATTTAGTGGGCATATTTAACTCTCTTACATACGGCCCGACTCAATTCTGTTTTAAGTATTATTATGCAGAATATGTACATACATATATTCAATTACCCACACATATACAAATAATTATGCACACATATGTAGCTAGGTACGTATTCATACAGTACATATAGAGAGCTGAGAGAGGGGGCGTACCAATAGAAGGAAATCAAGTTGAATCTTGGAACTCAATTTCGTCCGAAACTTGCTTTGGTTTTCCTTGTAAAACAGAGTAGATTAATTTCTTGAAGTCAGCGTCTGGTCTCTCTTTCTAAAGAGATGATTGATTAGAATTTCTTATTCCTGGTATTGGGTATCAAAAATTGACTACAGTTTGAAGAAAGTTGAGATGACGATGGTGACAGTGATGGTGGAAGGGGTGGCGTTGGAGTCGTAAGCAGAGTGAGTGAGAGTGAAGTAGAGTCTACAGAGAAGAAGAGAGGAGTCCAAAAGGCAAATGAGCATCGCTGGATTCCGGTTTGAGATCTATGCCCTGGTGAGGCCTGAGCTGTCCTCTTTCTTTATGTTTTACTATTGCCATTTGCCACTAATATTTTATTTTATTTTATGTATAACATTGCCTTTAAAGCCTTCATCTCCGTAACGGCCACTCTCCCTCTTTTCGCAAATATGGTTCTCGGGTACTGCGGTTAGAGCATCTCCAACAGTCGATTCGAGGTAAAAAAAATAAAAAGTTATATTCTTTAAATACACCATCTTCACATAATTCCAAAACTATTATTAATATAAGAGATTACTATAATGCTTTTACTACCTAAATAAGTTCTATATGCACCCCTAATCTCTAAATATGTTTGCTCAAATTTATTAAACTAAATGGATTGATTTAAGAACCCAGATAACCGCAAATGTAGTAGCCTTTCAAATTTATTGAAACAATCAAAATATGAGAATGGAATACCTAACAACTCCAAAATAACATAATGTAGTAACAATATCAAACGTACATTCACAACTTATCAATAAACTAAAAGTAGTCCTATGACTATGACTTCAACGTGGATCTCCTATATATATATATATATATATTCAATTGACGTTCACAAAGCTAATTATATTGTATTAATGGGCTAAATATCTTAAACAGTTTGTTCCCAATGTCGTAGCAAACAACCCATAGATTATACATTAATCGCTACCATTTACACTCAATAATTAAATCAAACTCCAACTAGCACTATGGTTCAGTTTTAACCCCACAAAATATCAAAACCTCTCTGACTCTACATCTTTAATTATGAACCAATATATTAAACGTGCAAATTATTGGCCAGATAAACTACAAGAATTACGAATAAAAAATCACAAATAGATGTGTGATAATACATGAAAGTGAATGAGGCTTGGGGGCCTTAGAATTGGTGCTCACGGCCTCACGGGTGAAAGTAGGGATGACAATTTTGACTGACACGTGGGTATTCGACCCGCCCTGCCCATTTGAATCGTCAATCTCGTGACCCGCGACGGGCAGGGCGGGTCTGGGTATCACTTTCGTCCCGTAAAGAATTTATATTTTTAAAATAGACATTAATATATATATTTTGCATATATAATATATACGATAATATAATTTTTTATGTATTCTTAGATTATGTCTAACATTTATAAATAGATAATGTCTACTTTTGTAAATATATATTTTTTTGGATTTTTTGTATTTAATTTAATTTAAAATGGGACTGAACGAGTTTTCCTCGACCCGCCCCATGACGACTCATTGTCATTCCTAGGTGAAAGCAAAACTAGAGACCAAAAAGGCAAAAACAATTTGAGGCGGAGTGTTTGGAACTCACAGAAATTGCATTTTAATGTTTGAAAAAATAGGGTACCCACTCGAGTTTTTTAGATGAACAGCCGAACAATAGTCCAATTAGTAATTATATGGTACTCAACCCAGATTACAAAAATCCGACCCGATGGCATATTTGGTGCGTATGCAAAGTACAAACTGGTGTAGAATGCCAAATGAAGTTAACATTAGTTAGGCAAATTAAAACGTTTGAAAAAAAAAAAATTTAGGCAAATTAAAATGCTAAATACCCTAAAAAAAAGAAAATGCTAAATGGGTTAATGGAAGGCGAAAAGCCAATTATATTACTCTTTAGTGTAAGTGTTCATGTAAGTTCGGCTTTTAAATTTGATTTTGTAGAACAAAAGAAACCTACGCCAACACCTGGATGGCTGGATCCATCCACTTACCCTCTTCCGCTCAAACCAAACGATATCGAATTTATCTCCTCTGTTCGGTCTATTCGTATTGTTTCTTCGTAACATAAAGAGACTAGGGTTTAGCTGTAAACCTATTTAGGTTTTTGAACTTGAAAGGCGTAATTTAAGTTCCAGCCCGTTAGATGGAGGATAATAACGAAGCCGTTCATGATGCACTGGGTGGTTCTGGCGGTACTACTGCTGCTCCTGATGAACAGCAGACCCAGCACGTTGAAAGCAACGAATTCCATGAATTCAAGGATATGGAAGCTGAGAATGAAATAGAGCACAAAAACGGAGAAAAATCTGTTGAAAGTGCTCCCGGGGAGCATTTGTCTGTTATCGCGAATGTTGAAGGGCTAGGCGACAGTCAGGTTTTCCAGGTTAAAAAAAAATCTCCTCCCTCAACCGATGCCAATGCCAAAGAGTTGTGCTCCGAGTCGGTTGCATTGACAAGGACATTAACCGAGGTACAAGCAGAAAGTGAGAAGGGTGAAGAAGAACTGAAAGACGAGGTTCCGGAGGTGTTGTCCTCTGCAGATAATGGGTTTCGGGAGGAGGATTTGGAAAATGGTTCCACGACTACAGGAGATATCCAGAAGGAGGGAATGGAGGGAAATGTTAACGAGGTGGAGGTTGTGGCAAATAATGGAAAAGAGGAACCAAATGGTGTATTAAAAGAAACAGATGTACAGCCAGCAGATGAGATGGAAGAGTTGAAGATCGAGCCTGATATTAAAACCCCTTCTAAATCTTTCCTGTTAGATGCAAATGATGTTACAGGGGATGAATCTGGAACTGAGGAGGAGCAAGCTGCATTTATGAAGGAGCTCGATACTTTCCACAGAGAAAGATGCTTGGACTTTAAGCCTCCAAAATTTTATCAAGAGCCGCTGAATTGCCTCAAGTAACTCTTGGTTTTGATTCCTTAAATGCAAGTATTTTGCCAGACTTATGAACCTCGTGAAATCATTTTTTGTTGTTGTTTGAATCAGGTTGTGGAGAGCAGTGATCAGACTTGGTGGTTACGAACAGGTATGCCCAATATCTTCCATTTGCTCAATTTGTTCTTTTTCTTTGTCTTCTAACCTATTGTAATTAGATTTCGGCTTAAAGAGAACACAGGTAAGTTAGTTCATGAGCATCTTCCCTGATATGCCATATCAATTTACTGGGGCGTTTGAAACATAACAACAAAATAAAAATTGAAAACAAGCTCTCCTGTGCTCAACTATGTTCACGCACTGTTAGCAGTCTCCTAACTTTCAACTTTTTACTTTTTGGCGCACCATCTCTATGTATGTCCAGCCAGTTTATTGTGCGAATAATTCCTATACTCTGGTTACTTGATATCACCAGAACACCCTTATGAAGTGACTGTATTAGAGACTTAAATAAATTTCGAATAATATCCTGCAAATGACACTTCATATAAAAGGGGGAGAAAAAAAGCTCTAAAACAATAATATCGACCATCTTGCATTAAAGCCTGCTTCTAAAGGTTCTATTTCAGCATCCATCATTATGCCAAATACTCACGCGGCTACCATCAGGTTGACCACCTATTACAAACTTGATATAAAGCCCGCAACCCATGGGAATTTTAGTTAGTATCCAGTTCTTAGGGATAAGAAAATTTTAGTGGCATTTTTGAATGCTTATTATTCTAAATAAAAGTAATTCATTCATATAAAATTTGTTTTGCGTAATGGCTTGGAGGTTTTTTATGAGAAGTAATGCTTCCATCCCAAGATTAACTGGCTCTAGACGTCCCAATTATATGAATATTCTCTCTTGGCAGCTCCACCTGGCCTATTGGAAGGATACAAGTATTTTCACTCTTCCCTTCTGGCGAGGCTCGCATGTAAAACAGTTGTGGGTTAAAAACTTATTGTCGAACTGCTTGAGCATGGCCATGATATGTACTGGCTTGGCAAGCTTTATATTTGATCCTATCTCAGATTGTATGTATTTTCGTATCATGTATAAACTAAGTCCTAACACAAATGAAAGGATGGACAAAAGGATGCACCAAAGTTCCTCAGCAAAAAGTGCAAATAGCGTACTGTGAAAAGTGGAAATATTATGTTTTGAAAGGATAAAAAATACTCGATTAATTAATAATTTTGCTTAAATAGTATGTTTGGCCGGTTCCGACTTGGGGACAATGCGCTAAATTTATAATTCGCTAGAATTATAAGATAATACATATATGAAAATTCATATAGACTGTATCAGTATATAAATTAATAATTTTGATACATAGTAGAATTATGATTAGTAAAATTCATAAGTTTGCTTCTTTGGACCAAAGTTTGTGGGAACTACGCTTACTATAATTGTTGAAAGTGAATTGAAAAACTTATATAGCAGACTAGTTATGCTGTTGGAGAACTTAAAGCAATGATAAGAAGAGTGGGAATATTGTAGGCTTTGGCCTAATTAGATTCATGGATAGTTATCTATATTCCTTTTCTGTATGCATCATAGTTCTTTGCATATAAGTGAACTGTGGGTGCAATGATCTATTTGCTTTTTATGATATGGACTTGAAAGGCTGCATTTGTTTTTGGTTTTGTAGGTGACTTCACTGAAGCTGTGGCGACAAGTAGGAGAATCCTTTAGGCCCCCAAAGTAGGGATCAACTCTTATATTTTTATTAGAAGTAATATCTTATATATGCTCACTTAAGGCCAGTTACATATATCTGCTTGTGTGAATGCATTTTCGCTATACCAGAAATAGAATGATAAAATGATGGCAAATAGACGGTTTTTAATGAGTATCTCTGTTTCTACTCTCTCCCTCACAAGACACACACACCCTCACCACACAGTAATGGTGAACTCTATCATAATATTCACATTTTTTTCTGTTCATTGAACAAGATATTTTGATGTATGCTTAATTTTGTTTAAACTTGTGCAGGACCTGTACCACAGTCTCTTGGACATTTCGAGGTTTTTATGAGAAGGTTATATTCAAATACATGCTCAACGGTTACTCTTGTATCTGTTTAGTAATTTATAATCATTAAATGTTTTCTGAAATTATTGTTATCTTTACATTTTCTCAGTAATATAATATTTCTCAATCTTCTCTCTCTTTTTTTGTTGTGCATGTGCTTGCATGCAATGGGTTGTGAATAAATACAGATTTCACCCAAAAGGCTAGCCAATGAAGAACTTTAACGTGGCAAACAGCTAGTAAACTATCACTTGACTTCTGAAAAACCTCGTAAAATTTAAAATACTGTCTTTACAATATTCCATCAGTCCTGAGGCTGAATGCACTTCGTTAGCCATTGATATATGAATTTTGCCTTAATTTATTATAGCCTGATTAAATTAAGTTCTTTAAGTTGAACTAAATTATTGCATTTTATATTTTAAAATGGACTTTTGGGTACTTTTGGGGGGTGGATTTGCTCCTTTTTCATTGTTCATTTTGATAGCATCTTTAACATTATTGCACACAAGGTGGTAACTCTTTCTGCTTCCTTTTTTGTTGATCTTCTTCATATTGTGAAGGTATAATAGTGTGTACCTCTTGCTGCTTCCAAGAAAGCCTTTGCTTATCAGAAAAGAGTGTCCTATATGCTTTTCTTCACACAGATTGCATATCCATGCTCCTTAATGGATTTCTTTTTCTTTTCTTATACAACAACAAAAATGGACTTGGAGGGTTGCAACTTGCAGAGCTGTTCCATGTCACGTGTAGGAGCTAAATTTCCTTGCTAATAATAAAATTAGGTGTGCTTGATATGCCTTTGAAACATCTCCTTGCTGCCTAAAGTTTGTGTACAAATCCATCCTTCTGCATACTTTCTTGAATCCCTCAGTTTTGAATGGTTTGATGGTGACCTGTTTTTGCTTTATTTTGCCTGCACTGAGGACTAACAGAACTATATTTCTGATATTTTTTACTGAGGTTTTCTATTGAGTCATAGATAATCTTCTGTCTAATTCAATCTGGAACTCGTGATTTGTCTTGTAGGCACTGTTGGAATATGAAAAGTACAAAATGCGTAGTGGTGAGCTACCTTTCACTGATGCTTCCTTATCAGATCCTGCTTCTGGGAATCAGGTGATTTGTACATTATATTTTTTGGCTTATAAGAATAATCATAGTCTTTTGTAGGGCTGGACATTCAGGCACGTTTTTTGGGTCCTGGCCTGACCTGGTTTTACTCGATGTGGTCAGTTTTTCTCGATAAAAAATCGGGTATCGGGTTGTAAACATTAGACGTATTCATTTTATATACATTAGAGAAGAAGGTATTCAAGGTAAGAAAGGATTTGGAGAAGACCTTGTGAACAAGAAGGAATGAAATGAAGAAAAATGAAAAAGAACAAGAGCGGAAAAACAAGAAAGAAAGAAAGAAAACAAAGGAAAGTTCAAACAAACATCCAGCTTCACTTCCTTCTTCCCCTTCTGCATTTTCATTTGAATTTCATTTTTATATCATTTGACTTTCATTTTGTTGTCATTTACATTTCAGCATTCATCTTCAACAGTGTTTTTTTCCAAAGGGTACCCACTACCCGACAAGTCGGTTACCCGATTATATCGGATCAGTTCATTGGGTAGCAAAATATGCTACCTGGTTAATCGGGGACCCAACCCGAAAACCCGAAAAAGTGACCCGATGCCCGCTCTTTGTTGGTTGTGATAGTAATGTGGGTCCTTTTGATGTCTATGCTTGATGTGCAATCTATTCTATAGCATGTCAGTATTTATTCTATGAAAATTCTAGTTTTCTTTATATATTTCTGGACCTCAGTGTTTTAAAGTTTGGAAGAGTTTTGAAAACAGGAATCTTTGGGACTTATTAGATTTTTCTGGCAGCATTTTAATGCTTAAGATTACCTTTAAAAGAGTGTTAAACGTATAATAGAAGTGTTAAAATGTGTAAGAAACCTGAAAGTCACTGCTGTAACAAGTTTCTGATTAGACCTAAAAGTTCTGGCCTGGCTATGCCTACTCATGCAATTCCTGGGTTCTAATCATGGTTTGCCTGACAGTTACTGGAACATTAATTTGCAGGTAGATCTAATTCATCCTTCAGGATCAGGTAGAGCAAGAAGGGATGCTGCTGCTCGTGCCATGCAGGGATGGCACTCTCAGCGGCTTCTGGGTAATGGTGAGGTTGGAGATCCCATCATTAAGGTAGAATTTAGGCTTTGTCCTTGACTCCTTGTTCATTTGTTTATTTCCAGTGTGTGTATTTTTCTACTGTGTTGTAGTTTTCAGATCACAATCATACTTTGTTTCGCAGGATAAGAATCCAATTTCAACACCAAAACGTGAAAAGCAATTAAGAAACATTGGTAAGATTCACTGCTTGAAGTGCTATTTCATGACGTTCTACTATGAAAACTTGCTATTCATTCTGTATGCGGTTAATTCTTGACTAAGGTTTCCTGAAGCGCAAGGGATCATCTCCTGTTGAGCATGCTGTCAAAGTTGCACGTGTGGCATCAAAATCACAGTTAAGATTTTCTAGTTGGAAGCTCCTTAAATTCTGGATGCGCAACTTTTGACATCTTACACAAATCACCTGTTTCTGGTAATAGAACTGCTTTGCTGATAACAATACAGACCTCCATTAGATATCTCTATTTTAACTTTTTGTAGATCGTGGACTTTTGACATGATAATATTGGAAATTCATCGTTTGGAAGAGTTTATGGTATCCTTAGCCTGTCTGCTTCACAGGACAGTGTAGATTCATCGAGTAATCCTGTCCTCATGCCTTAGTGCATATTTGATCTGTTGGTATTCGTTGTCCATCAGGACTATTATTAGTCAAGTGGCTCACTATACTATTCCCAGGGGAAGGTGTGATTATATGTTTGAGGAGTGACAAGTGAATCTGGATTAAGATATCACTGTACTGCTTGTATATAAGTTGTTTAAGTGGTTTGAGCCTCCTCTCGTATCATATCCACCTCCATCATCCATCCATCTTCCGTGCACCTCCACCACCCAGCCACCAAACCAACGTTCCCCCAATTCTCGACCATCAATCATATTGCCAAAAGGACGAGTCCTATCTTCTGCTAACCTTTACCACCTGCCCCTTGCAGCAATCTGAAAAATCACTGTAACGTCTCATTTATAAAACAAAATGTGTTCTGATTTTTAATAAAATCGTGCGTCCGCCCACATTTTCTCCAGTACCGTCATTGCTGCTCTATACCAATTGTTTTAAAGATTGAATACAACAATGGAACTCATCTACTGAACCAACGGACATTGTCTCTACAAACAAAAATTAGGTAAATGAACTCCAAAGTCAAACTTGACCCTCTGTTGCTGCGGTCGATAATTTGTGCCAACTTACTTATGGATTGTACTTGAGATCTTTTATTTAATAAGAGCACCATCAAATTGCGATTGAGCTTCTTATAAGTATTGACTCGGTATTGTAGTACGTAATCTGCAGTGTCATAGTCAAGTGAATTTGGGATAACTAGTGCCAGCAGTTGTGACAGTGGTCGTGCAGCAGCTTGTTGGGTGACTGGCAGATATGGGTGATGACTGGGAGGTGGTTCGTAGGATGTTTTAATGGCTTTTTTGTCAAACCTTTTATTTTGAAGAAACCAAATGCAAGATATCACCTGTCTATAGTAAATGCTCATTGATGAAAGATATGATCCCTTTTTCATTTGGATATAAGAAGACTGTACATTGTACAACCATATGATTGGTAGTGAATGTAAAAGAATTCAAAGAATTTTTTTTTCTTCTATGTGTTGATTTCAGTGTTATGGACAGATTAGAGATAATGGTTGTGGATGTTGGTGTCCCTGCTGATTGGGTGAAGGTCAATGTGCAGAGA
Organism: Rehmannia glutinosa; assembly: GCA_016081115.2. Lineage (NCBI taxonomy): Eukaryota > Viridiplantae > Streptophyta > Magnoliopsida > Lamiales > Orobanchaceae > Rehmannia > Rehmannia glutinosa. Next base: position 37,318 of record JABTTQ020001643.1, on the reverse strand, counting down.
ATGGTATGCTCTTTCCAGTCCTTGATATGTAATTGCCCATGATATGCTCTTCATATCTAATCAGTTTCACTTGGTGCATTTGCAGAAAGACTGCTACGAAGTATATGCATTAGTTCCTGGGCTTTTGCGTGAAGAGGCAAGTAACAGAAAGATTTTTTGTCTCATTCTTTTTGTAAATTGCTGTCATTGTGTGGTATCGTCTTTCAGATTTTACGGAAGATGTCATTTTGCATTCAAAGACCTGCATGGAAATACTAGGGGTGGCAATTCGTGCCATGCTCGGATTCGCGTGTTGTGTTGAGACATAAAATTGATGTTATTCGTGTCAGATTTCTCAACCCTAACCCGACCTGTTTATTATTTGTGTTTTTCGACTCGACTCAATATGACCTGTATATTTTAAAAATCTAACTCATCTATTTATATGGGTTGTATAAGTTAATTTTAATCTAAAAACTGTATTTACATACATTTGATAATTTTTAAAATTCAATAGTATACTACATATTCAGTCTCTTCAAAATATTGCAAAAAGCTACATAATAACATCACAATCTTGTCAAACAAGGTAATCATGTCATTTCAAGTTAACCCTAACCGACTTGTTTATTATTCGTGTTATTTGGGTCCAACCCAATTCTGAACCCTAAGTTCCTAACCCCACCAAGAGGCCCAGGACTCGAACCTAACCCATTTATAACGTGGTAGGTTCGTGCCGTGTCAAAAATTGCAGTTCTAGGAAATATGTGTCAGGCATCTGATTGTTGCCCTATTGAAGTCTGGTTGGTTGTTACTAGACCCACATGAAAGTTGCATGAACAGTAATCTTGTGCTTTTGGTGCGCGCCCAGTATTGTGATATCTCTTGAGGCTGAAAAGTTGTAATATATGAAATGCGGATTATTATGGTCGATCCCCTTGAATTTTGTGTCAAATGATTTGGGGACACTTATGTGATTGTCGAAGTATGGTCATTGGATAAACATCCACGTAATGTCTCACAGTTACTAAGAGGCAATACCGTTAGTCAAGATGTAGGGATTTAGAGCAAGAAAGAGCCCATTTTAAGTGTCCATATTGATAAATATCTTGGATTGATTAGTGTCACTAGGACGTTGCCCAATATCATTGTGACATGTAATCATTTAAGTTGGCCACGCTCCACCTACAAGCAATTGTTTGCTTGTGATCCACTAGATAAGTCATCGTGATGTTGGTTTATTGGCCAACCTTTTTTCTATCTTTTTGGATGATAAGAAAGATTAAGCATGGCATTGAGAACATAGTAAAAGGCCAAGAGAAATGCACATGTTAAGATGTGGTGTGCACATTAAGGCGCATATTGCTAAAATCATGTGGCATCTACAACAAATAGTATAGGAAGTATCTATAGCACGGACCTCCATATTAATCATGGGGGCTATGGCTAATAGAAGCCGGAAAGTGGGGTACTGAAAGGGAAAATAGGGTATAGCTTGGATACTTAAATTAAAATTATCCCAACATTTTGCCCTAGCCAGATCTCATTTTTGGTCCTTTTGCCTTTTTTTTTCTTTTGCTTAAAATAATTTAAAGGAGTTCAAAACATAATGAACATTTTAAGATTTATTTTTCCTTTATTTTTTAATTTGTATTAATACTTTTTTTTTATTTATTAATTTTTTTCAATTAGTTTATTTTTTATTCAATTATTTACTTAAAAAAAATTCTTCTAATTAACTTGGTCTACATGGCATTTTTTTAATTAATTTCTATATCACCAGCCACATGGCCAAATCAGTAGCCAAATGGAAAAAAATCCCCAAATTATTCGTCCACCTTTATAAGGATTTTGCTAGAGTACTATTATTGGATTTTGGATACAATTTGAGTTTATGTCCTTTGTTAGTTATTGTTTTGGAACAACTTGAATTTATAGCTCTTGATTGGTTATGTTTTTGATACAAACTTGTTTTTTTATGACTCTTGGTTTTGAAGTTATTAGAGTGTCACCAGGTCCAGGCAATTGGCTGGACAGACTTTTCTTCCTTATACTCATATATCTTTTTTATGCTCTAGCAACTTACATTATATACAAATGGCCTTGTTCTTAATTTGAAAACAGGTGCGTGTACAATCAGATCCTGCAGGGCGGTTGGTAATATCTGGGCAACCGGAACAGCAGGATAATCCTTGGGGTGTCACTCCATTCAAAAAGGTTAACTTATGTTACTTATGATGCGTGCTGCGGGTGGTATATCTAATATTTGTACTTGTGTAAATATATATAATAGTATATCATATAACTCATATCAGTAGTGGTATATGTGATATTAATATACCTACTGATATGTGATATATGTACTTGTGTAAATATATATAATCATATATCATATATCACTGATATGTGACATATGTGCTTGTATAAATATATATATAATAGTATATGTATTTATATATGTATATATGGAGAGTACTGCATTTGGGTAGGGTAGTTTGAATCTCGACTTGACCTGATTGATTGGGCTCTGGTAGAAAAGATTGTGGAATTTTGAATTTTTTTTTCAGATTTTGGGTTATCTGGTACACCATATTATTACATCAGATTGCGTACTGGAAATGGGAATTTTACTGGAAATAAAATAATGTATAAGCCCTAAACATAATATTGTTTCTAGGCGGACAATGGGTAGGAAAATCCGACCGGGTACCCAATCTAATATTTAAAGAGAAACAACTTAACCAAAATTTAGAACTTTCTTCTTACATTTGTTAGGTGGCTTTGTGAAAGTTTTCATTTTCAACCGATATAACACATCTCCTACTCACCTGATTTAGTTAAGTCTGCCACGCTACAAGCGTTCCGGCAGCTACTCAATCTGTCAAATGTTTCGAACCATTGTCCCTCACCACCCGTGGTCTGCCTCATGTGGAAACATAGGCAATAAGTTAATGTCTCTGTATCTCTGCCTCGTTACAGAAATAAAGGCAGTAAGTTTCTGCCTTTGTTTCCGTTGTTTCCAACCAACCCCCTCTCCCCCAAAACCAACAAAAGAGAAAGAACAAAGGCCGAAAACCAAAATTCTGGTATCTTTATATATCGAGTTGGGATATGCTGCCAAGCTGTCGGGTAGTTGAACCTGAATTACTGGACTTTCTCAATTTCCTTTTTCTCTTTTTTTTTGGGTTGTTTTGTTTGATTGAATCCATTATTATTGTTGTTTTTGCCTGATTTTGGTTGGATGGGCAAAGACTGACTAGGGCGTGTTTGTGTAATTTGTAAGCAAAATGGGTATTTTTGTAATGAATGGTGGCTATGCTATTATCTTTCTAGTAAAAAATCATTAAATTGCTATTCTCCAGGTACTTTTAAATTCACTTTTGTTGGATTTCATTTAAAATATTTCAGCCATACTTGAAAACAATATTCAAACTGTATGAATTTTAATTCTACAAAATATTATGTGTGCATGATAAATACTGTGATCCTTTAAGCTTGAAACAAGTAGAACTGAAAACAGCTATTTAAATTGGTCCATTTTCCGTTTAATGACAAATATGCTAATTGGAATGAAAGCTCATTTATTTCCCAGTAAGATTTGGTTTGTTTAATCCAGTTTTAACGTTTAATGACAAATATGCTAATTGGAATGAAAGCTCATTTATTTCCCAGTAAGATTTGGTTTGTTTAATCCAGTTTTAAGTTTGCATGAATAATTCTAAGATCAGCTGCATCTAGTACCTGATTGGGGGCTCTAAGTTGTTTTTCCATATGACATCAAAACTGTGTTGTTTGCAGGTGGTTAGCTTGCCTACTAGAATTGATCCTCATCAGACATCGGCTGTAGTGACACTGCATGGCCAGCTATTTGTGCGTGTACCATTTGAGCAAGCAGATATAATCTAGGAAAGTTAGTTGCCTCTCTACAGTGGCATCTTTTGTTTGTCTGTTGTGATGAAAGAATTGTGTAAGGTTTACTTATGTTGAATACAGAGTTGCGGTGCTCAGTTTGATGCATCTTAGACCTGCACCTACTGTATCAAAACAAGTATCTTATTTCAATTGTTACAAATTTCTTGGTATGCCTTTATTTTAGGGTTAATTACATAACATAATTAATTTTTTGGCAGGTCCTGTGGGTTGGATCTGCCGGGTTGCGGGTCTAAGCTGGGAAGGGGGTGGGGGTGGGGTCCGTCTCGGATCCTTATTTTTTCTTGTTGGCTAAACCCGCCCTATTGTCATTCCTATTGGTGATTGCTGACTTGAAAAAAGCACTCAAATTCTTAAGTTTTGTATGATAATGATTATGGGAATTTGACTTTTAATTAAACACATGGTCCAATATGTTTACATGCATTATTATGCCTGAAGAGTAATAGTACCAGAATGGTTGGCGCATTTTTTTCTAGGTTCAAACCGTACGTGGTCTCATGTTCAGGCAGAAAATTATAAAATGCATGGTTTTGAAAGTTGTTAATTATGTTGTAATGTAAAAGAATCAGATTGAGATAAGCATGGTCAATGGTGTAAATTTTTGAATGGATCATATGTAGTATTTCCCTCGAATCATATAAATTAATGAAAACGAATTATTATTCATTTCACTCATTCATAATTGATAATGTAACTATTAAATATATTAATAAAATAATAATGAAAAAATCTCCTTTTGCAATAACAATACAAATTGTTTTAGAGTGATGATGCGTGAGTTTTGTAAGAGCGTCACAAACTTGCCTAATTACATTAGTCATTAGTAGACTGTAGTATTGTAGTGTTCAAATTAAGGCATACCAACTGGAGCAATCTCTGGAACTACCCGAACCCTAAACTTGCCTAATCTATTAGTCACATCAAACAATTGGGAGGACGCAAAAATTGGAGCTTCACCAGCTGCTTTTAGAAAAGGCAATTGAGGCAAAATCATGTTATCTATTACTTGTTCAATTAGACACAGCCACGACGGTGCTAGCTGGCTCTATAGTAGGATTATCCCTATTGAGCGATTCCCATTCAACCTCTCGAAGTATTTTGAACCTCTCATCCAATGTCACTAGCCCACATTGGGGTGCTACCACACCACATTTTCCAGCTTTAAAGACTAGAAGCAAACCTGCTCCCATATCAGGACCATGGAGCTTTCCTGTCAGCAAAACTCGGAGGGGCATGAAGAGAGATTTTCCCTGTGGATTGGAAATTGCAATAAATAACAACATAATATATATATACACAAAAAAGATAAATAAGGTTTTAATCTTTCTTCATGATAGCTGACCTTGCGTTTCAGTGATTTACCAAAGCTTTTCACCCACTTCTGCCATCCAGCATTACCTTCTTCAAGCGCACTACTAAACTCACCACTGTCATATGCAATTAGCAAACTGGCAGCAACTTCTGACAGCTTATCTTCTAACACAGGTTTACTTTCAGGACTGCAATCAATCAACATAAATTCTTCTCACTTTATCATTATCAATAATGGTAGAAACAAATAATCTTATTATTAATTTATACTTGATCATATCTAGCTCAAGAGCATGCTTTCTCAGGTGCCACAGTAACATGTACCAACCAAAAATACTCGTATTAGTCTATACAACATACCAAATTGAGACAGTGTGTGTATCATTCAGTATGAGCAATTACTTGCTCATTTTCTGAATTTATAGGTTATAACTTCACTATTCCCATGATTTGTGCACAACAAATGCATGTTACAAATTCCCTTTAACTCATGTAATTCTTTAAGTCAAGCATTTTGTGCATGTGATACAAGATTGTCTTTTAGCATTCTGATTGTGAGCTTACATTTTCACAAGCTAACTCAGGTTTATCTACTCTAATAGATGAATCCATTATTGACAAATGCCCTCCAGAATCCTTGCATCAATCTGAGCAAGCATGACTCCAGAAAATTGATTAGATACCTTAGGAAAATCTTCTTGGTGTTGCCGAGACACAAAATATATCTGTAATACCCCACACTTGATAGACTTAAAATTTATTTTAAATCATTATAGTGTTATGTTTCTAATATTTTATACCAATTAACTTAATAACATAGACTCAATTAAAATAGATTCTTATTTTATTTATTACGAAGTTATTCTTACGACTTAATTTATCGAATAATATTGAGATTAGAATTAGAGTTTACATATCTTATTATTGGGTTAATTATTTATCATATTGAGTTCTACTTGTTTGGATTAGAATTTTATCATCTTATTCAAATAAGTTAGTCAACTTTTTGTTACATAAATTCCCTATTGTTAAGATTAAATTTATGTCATTTGACAACTTAAATAGATATAACATATATTTCTAATTGGGTTAGATGAATTACAATTAATTCTAAGGGGGCGTTGCACTACTTGTCTAATTATCGCAAATGTTCTGTTAGATTACTTGTCTAATTGTTTTAAATAATTCTTGAGAAATGAAGTAAATAACATCCCACCAATGTAGAGCAATCTTATATCAAAATTAACTTCAAATGAGAGAATTGACATAGTGCAAAATAAAATCAAGCAACTGTATACGCAGGGGTTTAGATTACCTAGTGAGGGTTTTATATAAAGGATAAGACAGTAGGCTTGAAAGAGCTGTGTCAGCATCTGGTATCAAGTCAATCCCGTCCTTTAGCAGCTGAACAGCCTCCTGGTCACAGGAATTGACAATGGAATTCAACTATCAGTACTAAGACCAAGAAATACAATAAAAAAAGACAAATTATTGCAAGAGCTGTATGATAGATTTGGTGTGACAATTGTCATTGTCAAGTAGCCAGCTGCTTAACAAGCTCAAACAATTATGCCTATGGGAAACTTCAAGCATGAAAAGCCTCCAATTTCTGTCATATAAAGGACCATCAAGATGGCTATAGCTATAGGCAAAACCAAAGCGGCTGTTTATGATTCTATAAGACACAAGAAGACGAGAATAAGATGAATGAGAAAGGTATACTTCTACAAAACTCCCACTTGATTCCGTGACAATGCCAGTGCTCTTCCAGCGCTCACCTATAAGCTTGGTTAGTTTTTCTGATGGAAGAGATCTCAAATGTTGGCCATTCATCCACCTTGCATTATCAAAAGTGTATGTTGAGGTGTCAAGCAATATTAATCCATTGAAACTAACAAGCTTTTGCGAGAAAAGAATACAAAAATGGGTTTATGACCAAAAAGGTCACAATTAAGCTAACAGAAGCAGCAATTTGGTAAAAATGACATAGCTCTATGCTTAAGTTGTAAAGAACTACTTAATAAATCTCAACTAAAATTCCACAATTACCTTAACTTGGCAGAATCAAAAATAGCTCCACTTTTATTAACACGCTCAATTGTGAACTTATCAACTGCAAACCATGTCAGAAGTTTTTATGTCATGACAATAATGACGTCAAGCATCTTAAACTGCACGAAACATCACATGCACAAGTCTTCCATAAGGAGACTACTAACCAAGTTGGTCAAGGGTGAAAAACTCATTCTCAGTACCATCACCCCAACCCAATAATGCTAGATAGTTCACCATTGCTTGAGGCAGGAAACCCATCTCCTTGAACTGTCAAAGCAAAATTTCAATAGGAAAGATGTTAGTCCAGGGAAAAAGTGGAAGGAAAAGCAGCAGTGGAGCAAAACAAAAGGTCGTGCTTTCCAAAACCAGAGTTACAGATTTTATATTAAACCGCTCTATCCAAACTTCATGAAAGGGGAAATTGAAACAGCTAACGCCGAAGTGGATTACCTGACCCACTGAAGTTGCTCCATGCCGTTTTGAGAGTTTGCTCCTATCAGGTGCAAGAATCAAAGAACCATGCGCAAATCTAGGCATTGGAAGTCCCAGAGCCTGGTTTTGGGTAAAACACTTCTATCTTTGTTAGGCTTCTCAACCAATAAACTGGATCCAACGTCATAGAACAATGAAAATGGGAAAGTAAACATAAACAGACTCCAGTGGTACCTTATATATCAAAGCTTGCCTCAAAGTATTTGGCAAGTGTTCCTCCGCTCTGAAAGAAAAAATTCCAGCTAGAACACCAAGGCCATAGACAATTATAAATAAAAAAAAAAGGTAAGCAGCATTAGCGTCGGCATAAGTACTCACCTTATAACATGTGAAATAGCCATGGCAGCATCATCAACAGTAACACAAAAATTGTATACAGGTTGCCCATTACTTCTCATAATCACAAAATCTCCAAGTGTGTCAAAGTTCCAACTTACCTTCACAACACTATCAAGCAAAGTTAGTATCAAATCAAAGGTTGGATGCACACAAGTATCAGGCAAGCAGTTGATACAAGAGGCTGATGATGAACAAATTATCACAATTTTAAAAGTACCGGATTTCCAAAAATTTCCATGCCTATATCAAAACAAGCAAGCCCAAGTTCACATACTATTTTTGCATATCCATAAATTTATTTCCTTTTTTTCCCCATAAACTATTCAGACCTTAGCTACCAACTACTAACTTCACGCGAGGTTGTCTCATGTTTGGGGATGCAATATTAAAATGATGCGGAAGCATCAAATCCACATCACTTTAATGTTTTTGTTAATTATACAAATCATGTATAAAATAGAAAACTATTGTATGTTTCATTTTCAACTATACCACAAATTCAAAATCATATTTTTTTGATATATTTTCAATGGAAATGGATTTCCCACAAACAATAACATCCCAAATTTCTAACTCCAATTTTCATCCCTACATATAATGCGAATTATCACCTATCAAATCACTATTCCCATATTTCATTCAAATTACACTAGTCAAACCCACCACTACCAATCATATCTACTTATGATATTGTTATTTTCCAATTATACATAATAAAACTTACCACAAACATATCTTACAAATAAAACATCACATAAGCAAACTAAGTGTGAAAATGGAAACCGCCTCTATCAATTTCACAATTTTTTTAAATACACAATAATCTAAAACACACAAACAAAGGTCATTTGATTTTTTCTCTTAGTTTTTTTTTTTTTTAGCAAATAACACCCGGGGGTGGGGGATTGAGGCGTGGTCCCCTACCAGTAGATCAAATTATCCAAATATCCTACAATGTCAATGTCGCGTACATGTCCTGTCACGACGGGAGAAAATAAAAAGATAAACAACCTAACATTGTTCTATCATATCAAAAAATACAAAAGATCTATTAGAATCTAAAGCTCGGATATCCCAGCTGGTCCATCTGAATGAGAGATAATAGATGGTGAGATGTCGTGCCCTCATAGACAAGCTATCAAGTGAATTTTTCTCGTAGTTTCGTGTATAAAATTCCCTCAAAAATCAAAACTAGTCAATCAAAAATATTCTCATTTCCAAAACCCACATACAATTTCATGTCATTTATTCATCCAAACATAATGCACTTCTCACATGAAAATCATTACAGACCTAATCTCAATAAAAATCTTGGAATGAAAATTCTCATAGAAAATATAATTATATCGAGGCCTACATGTTTTAAAATAAAGTATCCACATCCTTAAAGACAAGCCCATTAGAGTTGTAAACGGTATCTGGTTCCCACTGATTAATTTAAAACGATCTCTAAAATATATCTTTTTTTTATAAAAAACAAGAAATTTTATTAAAAGAATCAATACAAGATGTAAAGGGATGAGAGGTCCCAATACAAGCAGAATCTACAACGCACACCTTCAATCTCTAACAATATCAGAAACAAACAAACTCTTAAACTCATTATGACTTGAAACCCATCAAGCTACTCTAAACTTAACTCTGCTTCACACCTCCTCAAAAGGTTCCTCTCTATCTTCAAAGATTCTTCTGTTTCTTTCTAACCATAACGACCAAATCATCACATCATCACATTCCAAAAAACATTACCCTTCGTACTATTAATACCACTAAAATTTCCCAGAAACAAATCAGCGGCTGATTGTGGTATGGACTCAGTTCCCATAAAACTCTAAACCACAAACTGATGGGTAAATATATTTGAACTTCATTGGAATTCATTTTAGTTTGTTAACGGAGAAATAATCAGCTCATGCAGTGCGGAAACTAAGCCGAATAGAAATAATCACTAGCCAAGCTATACCTCACCACGAATGAGATCGTCAATTTTCAAATTTCCTGTCTTAGGAACTCTAAATCGATAAGTATAAGGTGTCCCCTTTGCCAACTCCTCTTGCATTTCCATCTCAGTTGCACTGGCCCACTTGCCGGTGTATACAGGAGGTAGCTGCTTCATTTTAGCATTCTCTTTCATCTTTTCCAGCTCCTGGAATAATGGTTAGATTTAAGCCCACAAAACATAAGAAAAATGACGAATCTGAAACGCAAAGCATATAAAAGGATTTAAGGAATAGAACAAATTTAAAAGATGGAATCAGAGGAAGTAATGCATGTTCAGGGGTCTCTTAGTAAGAGATCAGCCATGAGGCATGACTCAAGAGTGACATTTTCACTTTTGGGGAAAGAGTAAACTTCAATCAACACCTGCCATAAAATACTAAAAACTTGGCATAAAAGTAACTAAACAGCAATATGTAAAACATGGCACTAGCAGATAGCGCTGCTAAGTCACTATATTCCTGGAACAATAAAGAATGATTCCAGCTTCTTACCATTTTTGGAGGAAAAAAGGAAAAAGAAAAAAAAAAGTACTTGACTTGAGAATCAAAGAATCAAATGGCTAGGCAATGATTACCTCGTTTGAGCAGAAACAACGATAAACATGACCAGTTCGCAGGAGTTTATCCGCATACTGCTTATAAAGGGCATTCCTTTCAGACTGCCGGTAGGGACCATAGTTCCCACCAACACCAGGGCCTATACATGAAGTTCATAACACAAACAATAAAAATGTGACAGAAGAAATAGTCGTATTAGATAGCAAAACAGAAGCAAACTTGAAGCAACTCGAAACCTACTTCAATAGTTTGATATGTGAAGAAAGATTAAAAGGAGCGAGAGGTAACCTTCATCCCAATCGAGGCCAAGCCACGAAAGATCGCGAAGCAAGGCTTCCTCGGATTCCTTAGTGGATCTTTCTAAGTCAGTGTCTTCAATTCGGAGGACAAATTTGCCGCCTTTGGACCTGGCGAACAAGTAGTTGAAGAGTGCAGTACGCGCACCCCCGACGTGAAGATTCCCAGTAGGGGAAGGCGCGAACCGCACTCGAATTGACTCAGTAGACGACGGCGGCGATGAGGATGACGCACAAACTCTGAAGCTTCTTAACATTCTTCCCCGGAGAAGCAGCATCGAGGGAGCGATCTCTGGAACCACCCGAACCCTGATTCCAAGACCTGGCACCCCAACTAGAGAACCCATTTGCATTTCGAATGAAAATGGATAGCAAAGCAACTAACAACGATTGTAGACGAGTAGATTACGTTCGTCACAAGTGGCGTGGGCCTATTTTGAGTTTCAGCCCATTTTCTCTTATTGTGTTTGCTGTTGTTGGCTTGACTAATGACTAGCGCTTGGCTCGTTTGGGAAAAGGGAATTTGTCATGCAATTACCCCTTACCCACATTTGGCACGAAATATTTTTGAAATGGGATTTAGGAGTTTTGTTTAAGAATTAATTGGATTCTAATATCATTGTCGTTACGTTATGTAGAGTTGTTTATTTACTAGGCGATAATTATTTTAGTGACTTCCGTCTCATATTAGCATGAAAATGTCAATAATCTGGAATACAACTTAATCCAAGTACGAATCATATTACAAAATGATAACAAAGAGAGTAGCTCAACCAACAATCTATAGAGAAATTAGATAAAAAGTTGTCCTAAGCAAAATGGATAACTGGCCACTCTTCTCCTTATTCATCTACTAACATTAATAGTACTCCATAGTTTCTTGGAAGTATCCTCTTGCAGATGAAAGGCCCTGCCATTTCAAAATCATAGCCATTTCAAAAGTTCTAAGCTAGATAAATATAGCATATCATGCTGAAAGTTCCAGCATTCCCAAATTCCACAATCTTAAAAGCTAAAGTGTTTATCACAGCCGAAAATCCAGAATCACAGCCCATTACAACATTCCCAAATTAGTCATACCAATCACAACCCATTACAACATTATACCAATTAGTGTTGATCACACAGAACCCCATTGTCGAACACAGAGAAAAACTGCAGGTACAGGAATAGAAGCTAAAATACCATTAGCATCATTGGCATAATACAAATCAAGAATTACTCATATATACCAATCACAGCCTCATTTACAACACTCCCAAATTAATTCCACAATCCTAAATTTTTTATAAACAGTCCATTAAAAAGATTTTTGGAAAATTTTATGTTGCTTTTTTTAATACATTAACACTTCCAATTATACCTTTTTATCAATAGCACGAGTCAGCTTAGCAAGAGCTTGAATATCAGCTTCCTGGGCTAGAGTTGTACGCTGAGAATTCAATGTCAGGTGGCAAGTTAAATTATCAGAAAGTCCAGTCCTTGTTTGCACATTAGCATTTGCTGAAGCGACCTGGTAAAAAGTAAACAATGAAGATATACATATATATATATATATATAAGAACCCAGGTGTAGGTGACTAAATTCAAGCCAAAGCACAGTACCACACCAAGACAAACAAGCAACCTAACTCAGAATTATCAAACAAACATAATGGATTACTACCATTTCTAAAGATTTTCAAAACTACACTAGAAGAATGGAGAGACATCTGCAGATCATCAGTTATTAAGAACGACATTTCAGTATCTACAAAAACACCATCATCATAAGAATTGTCAACCTTAGTTTTCTGTTTATTTATCATAAGTTCATAACTTTCAAAGACAACTTAACTTCCTTAGCATTAGACATTCTGTTGGTTGTAGAATTGACGAAATTCAGACTGATGATCAAGATTTTCTGGAGCCTCCCAATTTTATAAGGCCAAAAACTAAAACCAATAACCGTACTTAGACCTTCCATCTCTTCAAAATAGATTTAGCAAATTTCAGAAAATTTTATCTGAGAGAGTTCAGTAAAATTTATTTCAGAAAACCCGATTCTTGCAAATTATGTCCAGCGGTTCCAGTTAAGTAAAGGGATGGATAATATTCGTTTTTATCTTTATAAATTTATTATATTCAATTCAGTTTTCCTCTTTTATCAACAACTATGTTTTCATTATCCTCTTTTATTTCCTCCTGTTGGTCTACATTTCTCTCAAACAATGAATCTGTCGTGAACAAGGTGAATACTACCAACGACTTGTATGAAAATCGTGGAAGAGACTCAGGAAGAAACGAAGACTGCGAGAGAAATAAGATCAGAAGAAAAAGGAGAAAAAGGGGATCTTTGTCTGAAAAAGGGAAATAGGCCAAATAACGAAGCCCAAGCAGAAGAAACACATGGACTGTTGAAGTTAAATTCAATTATCTTTTACAAAAGATTAAAATCAATGAAATAACTTTTTACTGCCATCAGTGGGAGGACGCAGTTTTGTCTTTTGAATGTAATATATGATGCTTTAACTATTAATCAAATAGAATAACCAATCTTACAATTTATGAAATACCAATCAAGATCCCATATTCTGAGCAACAATATGATCTACTATAGCCTACGCATTACACAAGTCCATTAACATCTTGCTTGTAGAGTATTTTCTCCAATTAACAGAGTAAGAACCAAAAGTTTTGCTTGTATAGTCCGTAGATCATCCGATTAGAGCATAAAATGAATTCGATCAAACAACCAAAAGTTTTACATGATATGTATATCAAAATGCAATGAGCGACAAACTAGCAGAGACTAGTTTCGCGAAGCCATTTTTTAGTTCAAACAAAATTTAAACCAATCCACATTTTCAGAATCATGAACTAACTGCTTTGATCAACCAATCAATCAATCAACAAATTAGCTATCCAATCCAACACTAGCGCTAAGGTACCACAAAATATATGAGAGTAAGAACTGTCATTTCAGATGCATTTAGATTTGACTATGCACAGGCCTAGAATAGGTTTTTATTCAGCAAGTGCGGTACAAGCATCTAAAGGATCTCACTTTTATCCTAACAAACAATTCTATTGTTGGATCAAAGTGATCAAACTCCATAAAGAAATCAATAGAGAAAAGAAATGCAATTATACCATAGACAATGATGGCAGAACAATAAGAATATACTTCAATTACCAGAGTTAGTTAACTTCTATTAATTCTATGATCAAAAGACAATAAATTGTGTAACGATATGTCACATAATATTCAAACACATCAGGAATATTTTGAATCACCTTAGCAGTAATACTTCATTGATTCATGTTGCTTTATGCTGTCTACTTTTAATAAAAATCCTAATACTATTCAGTGACTAACTAATTGCAAAATCTATCAGAATTCAAAACTAGTAAAGGTATCTGAGCAAAAATGGCAAAATACCTGGTCGATCGTGCATGGAATCAAGCAGCGAAGACTATCTATACCAGAGAACGGATGTGGAAAAGAACTTGGAAAGGACGGAACTGCCTGACAGAGACAATTTAGTGCATGGTTATTACCAATCACAAGGAGAAAAAAATATGAGAAACCAAGAAATAATCTAAAATCATTGACCAACCAGCAAAATAAACCTAGAGTCCAGAACACTATCATTTTTTCCTGATTTTCCACTATTCTGCACGTGCTCGGGATTTTACAGGCTGGAAAGATGGTGAATAAGTTCCACACTAGACAGTCATTGAAGAAATACAAACTTATGAAATCTAAGTGCTATCTGAAGAGTTCATTAGTGATGGACCAGAGAGTTTCTCATCAGAAATCCAAACAACTCTAGATAAATAAAAAATGAATATCAAATTAAACAGCAAATGAAGACTAAAGGCAAGATCAACAGACTCATTTTACAACAGTAGAAACAAATGAAGACACAAAATTTGAAAGTAACAACTGGTTTCATATAACTTCCCTAGCAAGCTATGAATGATCCTCATCTCAGTAAGAATACCGAGATATATTTGGCCATATCAGGAGTATCACCTTCCATAGGTACCAATTGGATCAAGAATCAAATCAAGACACATCAATACATTATAGGAAACACCAAATGAGCCACAAAAATTACACCAAACCATCAAAAGAAAACATGACATAAACAAACATCAGGAATGAAAATCCACTTCCACTCATAAGATCATAAAGAGCAACAACTCTGGTCGAATCAAAAACCAAAGGAAAAACAGCCAAGTTATAAATAGTAGTATCTCAATAAACATCAAATAGGGTCTAGAAGCAAACCAAGCAACCAAAAAGAAAACTGCATATGTCATCAACCACATGATAAATATAGTACAAAGTCTTGTGGAATCAAATTAATCAGAAAAAAAACAAAGAGCAGTCAAGAATCAAACCAAGACACATTAATACATCATAAGAAACACCAAATAAACCACAAAAAATACACCAAACCGGCAAAAGAAAGCATGACAAACAAACATGAGGGATGAAAATCCACTTTCAATCTTAAGATCATACAAGCAACAACTCTTGTCGAATCAAAAACTAAAGGAAAAACAGTCAAGTACCAAATCGATAGTAATATCTCAATAAACATCGAATAGGGTCGAGAAGCAAACCAACCTGCCAAAAAGAAAAAAGAAAAATGACCAAAAATATTAGAAGAATGAAAGTTGGACAACTCTATAGAATAAACACATCACCGACTCTTGGTAATTATCAAATCAAAGAAGTTTCGATATCACTAGCAGATAAACTTGACGCGTACCCTGCAAAGTGTATATGCATGGGTATTGCAATGGCAAAATCCCTCTGGCTTGCCCATGAGAGAAGACACTAATAATTTATATATCATAATGAATTTTAGTTCGATAGAAAAGAAACGAATCCAGCAAGCATATTGATACAGCTGGAACGAAGAACATAAACTGAAGACCTCCGCGAAGAATCACCCTCCAGAATTTCCTCACAGAAGCAATCGAAGCAAGACTAAAGTGATAAGCTGTCTTATTTTTTTCAACTGTGATGGAGGAGTATTCATACAAATTCAGTTGTTCCTAAGTTCAGCTACCTTGTAGAATTCATAACCGTTGGCAACTGTTCCTAGGATATGCCAACTTTCTCACTCCAATCTCACAGATGCATCTTATTCATTCCATTCATATATAACCACATGAGCATGAACAAAACGCAATAACATAGAAAGAGATAATGCGAAGTTACCGGTTCAGAAACATTTGTGAGGATCCTTTTAAGTTGTGTAAAAGCAAAATTAGCAGCAGCCACATCAAACAATTTATCTATGTCACGGTCCAGTTTCCCCAGGGCATGTAAACAAGAACATGATGACCTGTGGCCTTGTGCAAGTTAAGAAAATAACTGCAGCCATAACAACTTTCAGCAACAACTCCCAAGAATTCTGCAGTTACCTTTACTCTATTATGACGTCTAATTATGTTTGTTACACTAAAAGTATATACACAAAAACAAGAAAGCAAGCTCAGAAGATTTGTACATTGGGAGGGTTAATCCACAAGGATAATTATATCGTCTCTCACCGGTGGCCCAATCGGATGTCAAACCCTTTTGCAAGGGTATAAGTACAAGAAGATATCCACGGACCATGTGTTACAGGCTCATTTTCAGGACAATAACAAATGATCTAGAGAGTCCTAGGCTAGTTTCAGATCGGAAGCTCTTTCTAGGTTAGGTGATTCCCTAAAGCATTATTTTGAAAGAAAAAACAAGCAGCAAGAGAACATTTTCAAGAACTACTTTAATCACTAATTGAAAAGGTTTATCTTTCGAATAAAACATCCAGGAAAAAGGAGGGGTGGGGGGGAGAGTTCGAATGATAAAATAATCATAACTGTCGAGCAAGAGAGAATAACCTGGTCCAAGCCTTTAAGTGATATAGTATCAGCATCTGTAGCGAACCCAGCTTTCCATTCTGCATAGGTAACATTGCAACACCTTATGATCAACACCTTATGTGCCGTCATATTGGAAGATGATAAAAGACAAGATATCAGATATAAAGATTTGTATTAAACTTTATCGCTACTAACCAATATATTTACGTATTAAAGAGACAGAGAAAAAGTATCTAAAAGATAAAGTATCAAGATTCAAACCGGCAGCCTCATTTCACGCAATAGATTCGCCACTCTTCTACCAACACCACCAGTAGCTCCAGCCTAATCAGAGAGTTTTTCATCAGAAATTCAAAGAACTCTAGATAAATAAAAAATGAAGATTAAATGAAACAGCAAAAGAAGATTAAAGGCAAGAGCAACAGAATCATTTGATGCCAATACTGTTATATTGTCTCTTTGGTCAAAGATGAGATCAGATCCAGCAAGTTCTTCGGTTAATGACGAAATGCTCTTCCTGTGTAATGATTAAGAAGTAAAACAAAGCAAAATTAGTTGTAGTAAACAAGTAAATGAGATGAGCATTAACAAAAGTTGATTGTTCAAACATGCATGTCATTATTTGAATTGACTCATAGCATTTAACAAGATTTAAAGGAATGAAAAACCTTCAACTTGTGTGTGAGAATGAAACGCAATACCTTGTTCAATCTAGGGACCGCAGATGAGCTCACTAAAATGACTAACAAAATCCAAAACCAATCATTTCATAAGAAATGACTTTAAAATGATGCAACTAAAAGGGAAAGCAAATTTTGCACTGAAAAAGAGATCAATCGAAACATTACCATTTTGTCAGTGTTGTAACGAGCCGCGTAGCCGATGCCAGATTTCCGATGTTGACCAGCACAGAATACTTCACAGCCTAATGATAAATGAGGAGTCAAACTGCAAAGATACATAAAAGTAATCAGTTAGCAAAACTGCGAACACCCATCTTTGGCTTTTCCCAAGTTCAAATTTGTCAACATCACACATAACCACCGAAAATGTCAACCCGAGATAACTGTTGTTGGCTGAACATGCATTTTACTTCATCTATGTAATGAATGACTGTTTTGACCTTCACAAACTAATCAGCATATAATCAAACACATAAGTGATTCATATGAATTGAACTGAAATTAAAATGCTAGTATTTGATGCCTTAAAATATTGAAAAATTTGAAAAATAGAAATGAAATTGCACCATCATGAAGCTCATGTCTGACTTTTCAAAGTCAAATAAGATGTATGTGATGGAAGCCCCTTGTCCTTATATATTGCATGTTCAATGTGCTAGAAGACTGATGTAATATTCTCATTTCCTATTAACCTATAGCTTGTGAGATTGTTATGGAAAACCGTTTGCCATCTTATGGAGTCATTACGTATCCCTGCATTTTCCACAGGACAGCATAGACAGTCAGCATATATAGTAAAAAATGAAAACAGAAATGTACCCCTATTAGTATTACTTGGTTTGTTTGGCTTGAAGGAAAAAAAGAACAGGTGATTTATTCCTTCAAAACTTGTTGCCCAAGAATCTAGCAGCTTATAGTGGACATGACTTTTAATGCTTAGCTAGGTAATGGACCAGAGACTTTGTCAAAAGATATCCAAAGAAGTCCATTAAATAAAATATTAAACATAATGAGCTTAACAATAAAAATATAATACCTATCTGCATCGTCCTGATGTAACTTCCTTATGCTATGTTTCACTGCATTTGCAACCATAAATTTTCTTCAGGACTTTGAAACCATTAGTTAGTTATAGGCAAAGCATTTTAATAATCAGAGTTCTCTTTATTTTCATGAAAATCCGAACAGTCGCGTGAAAGTCCATCACCACCAATACCTAATACCTGCGGGTTAAAAACCTGGAGACAAATTCACATTCTAAATTCTAGATGTCGAATATCAGCTCCATTTTTTAGACAACGGCGAGAACTTGTTTGGGTTTCTAACTGGGAAAGGGGCAATTTAGTCAACGGAAGCAAGTGATGATTGCACAGACATTTCAGGCAGCCTTACCTAGTTTTTGCCGCTTGCTCCTAATGGTCTTAATTTATTCCGGAGACCTGGGACATGGAATGTTTTCCTGCAACACAACCCTGTTAGTATCAACACCAAAAATTTCAAAGCAGATGAGCATTTTAGAAAAATTCCAATCTATATTGCTTCCGATAGCAGGCATCTCCGGCATAATTATAATCAGATGTCCTACAATCAAATGCAGTAATAAATCAATTAAAAATAAACACAAATTAAATAAATAATGCACTGAATTTTTTTTACAACACATACCTGATCGAAAGAGGTATTCATAAACTGGCCCGACAAAAGCAAAAACACTAATTGTATGCATGTCATATATAATAAACAATTTAACGACAATAGAAGTAAACAAGGACCAAACAATTTTACATCACATTGCAAGCACGCAATTATTAGAAAAAACAAGAGCACTCAAAAATCGAATCAATACACGTTAATGCATTATAAGAAAAAACAAATCAACCACAAAAATTACACACCAGAAATGAAAATCCACTTTCACTCTTAAGATCATAAGAGCAGCAACTCTTGTCGAATCAAAAACCAAAAGAAAACATCAAAGTACAAAATCAATAGTAATATCTCAATAAACATTAAATACGGTCCATAACAAACCAACCTATCAAAAATAAAATTGCATGTGTCATCAACCACACGATAAATATAGCACAAAGTTGTAGAATCAATTTAATTAAAAAACAAAAACACTCAAGAATCAAATAAAGACACATTAATACATTATAAGAAACACCAAATAGGACACAAATTACACCAAATCGGCAAAAGAAAACATGACGTAAACAAACATTAGGAATGAAAATCCACTTTCACTCTTAAGATCAAAATAGTAGAGCAACTCTTGTCAAATCAAAAATCAAAGGAAAAACAGCCAAGTACCAAATCTTTAGTAATATCTCAAGAAACATCAAATGAGGTCAAGAAGCAAACCAACCAACCAAAAAGAAAACTGCATATGTTATCAACCACACGATAAATATAGCACAAAGTCTTGCGAAATCAAATTAATTAGAAAAAAAACACAGCACTCAAGAATCAAATCAAGACACGTGAATACAATATAAGAAACACCAAATAAGCCACAGAAATTACACCAAACGGCAAAAGAAACATGACATAAACAAACATGAAGAAACAAATCCATTTTCACTCTTAAGATCATAAGAGAGTACCAACTCTTGTCAAATAAAAAAAAAAGGAAAAACAGTCAAGTATCAATGATAATATCTCAATAAACATCAAATAGGGTCGAGAAGTAAACCAACCAACCAAAAAGAAAACGGCATATGTCATCAACCACACCATAAATATAGCACAAAGTCTTGTAGAACCAAATTAATTATAAAAACAAGAGCAGTCAAGAATCAAATCAAGACACATTAACACATTACAAGAAACACCAAATAAGCCACACAAAAATTACACCAAACCGGCAAAAGAAAACATGACATAAACAAACATGAGGAATGAAAATCCACTTTCACTGTTAAAAACATAAGAGCACAACTCTTGTCGAATCAAAAACCAAAGGAAACACAATCAAGTACCATAAGAGGAGCAACACTTGCCGAATCAACAACCAAAGGAAAAACAACCAAGTACCAAATAGATTCAAGAAGCAAACAAAACAATGACATAAACAAACATGAAGAATCAAATCCATTTTCACTCTTAAGATCATAAGAGAGTACCAACTCTTGTCAAATAAAAAAACAAAGGAAAAATGGTCAAGTATCAAATCAATGATAATATCTCAATAAACATCAAATAGGGTCGAGAAGCAAACCAACCAACCAGAAAGAAAACAACATATGTCATCAACCACAAAATAAATAATGCACAAAGTCTTGTAGAACCAAATTAATTATAAAAACAAGAGAACTCAAGAATAAAATCAACACACGTTAATACATTATAAGAAACATCAAATAAACCACATAGCACATTAAGATATTGTGTACATTGTGTGGAATTTAAAAAATAGGCTATGACAACTAAGCAAGTCCCACTTTTGTTACTTTAGCATATTTGAATAATTAGCAAAAATCGATGAATTACTCCATTTAGTTGGTGCTTTTAGTATTTTGCCACCTTAAACAGAAGTGTTATATACCAACTTCATATAATTAGGAGAGAAAAAAAGAATTCAAATATCACTATTCAATCAAACTCTGGGAAAAATTATCGCGTGCAATCAAAGTTTTGCTGCAGGTATTAAATGTTAGTTATTCAATGAAAAAATGAAGATTCAAAGATGCTGACATTACTCTAAAGAAGTAACCTAAATCACATAGCTGATAATGACTCACTCACCTTAAGATGAAGAAAAATGCATAACTTTGCTAACTGGCTGCCATTGGTCCTGCAAATAAGAGCATGCAGAAGTTATTAATATTACTGCATATGCTTGTTGATTTTCTCAGATTTGTAAGAAAGAAGTCGGGTTTCGACCTTGGTAGGACGAAGGGAACACTCAAGATAATCCAGCAGCCTTATGCTCCTTCAAAGTTCTTGTCAACCAGTCCAACCCCTCGTACAAACCGTCCCCTTTCAGAGCACAAGTTCCCTGCATGTACCAATTTTTTAGTTTAAGATAGAAGCTACCAACTTTTTGCTAGTTAAGTTAGTGATTCACCCGATGCGTATTATTAATATTACAAAGATATGCTTGTTGATTTTCTTAGATTTGTAAGAAAGAAGCCGGTTTCGACCTTGGTAGACAAAGGAACACTCAAGAAAATCCAAAGAAATTTTTATGCTCCAAAGTTCTTGCCAACCAGTCCAACCCCTCGTACAAGCCGTCCCCTTTCAGAGCACAAGTTCCCTGCATATACCATTTTCTCTGTTTAAGATAGAAGCTACCAACTTTTTGCTAGTTAAGTTAGTGATTCACCTGCGGAAGCAAATGGGAATTCCACAGCTGATAGCTTGAGCCTGCTTCCATAGAGTCTGATGAACAACATGAAGCGCACATTTAGCATATGCAGCATATAATTACCATAAAGAAAAGGCAAAAGAATGCAAAAATATGCCAATTAAAACAGAGACAATGTCTCCGAAATATAAATTGTACTATATAGCAAAACTGAAAACAAGTGCCAAACTCCATTCTAGCAATCTTAAATGTAATTATACAGATGCAACTTCAGTTAAAAGAAATTACAAAAAAAAAAAAAAAAAAAAAAAATCAGTTAAAAGATGCTGAACAAATTAGTATGGGAAATCTTTAGCTACTAAGTTAAAATCTAAAATTGCTTAAAACGGGAAATGAAAAAGGCGAAGATTTAACCTTAATATCTGGATGAGTCAATAAGAATTCTCCAAGAGATGGATGAGGCCATTAACTCTAGCTCCAAAGACTCACGACAAAGTCAGAAAATTAAAACATGGACGGGAACTAAGAATTCAATCTTGACACAAGTTCAATGACTATATCGAAGCTTACAGAATCATCACAAACGTCCAAATTTGGGAAGAGAAAAGTTCGGCTTCTTTTTTGGGGGAAACCAAACTGACATCTCTGAAAAATCAGCTTGTTTCCAAAAAACAAATTAGCAAAAACCCAATAAAGTTATTCAAAGGTAAGTATTATTCCAACTCTAGACTTTGCAAGAGACAAAATCTAGAAGGCAAAAAGCAATTGTATATAAAAGATAAAAGTATCAAAGATAAAGTATAAAATTGTATATCAAAATTGCATATTGGGCTTATAAACATCGGGCTATATTTGGCCATATTAAGAGTATCACCTTCCTTTGATCCAACAATGACCGAGAACGACAGTAATCACCATTCTTACTCCATCAATACTGCAATCAGAGCCAGAGAATTGCAACTCAATGAGAGAAGAGAAGTACACCTACTAAACCCAACCAAAAAAAACGATTTGATTATACAAGGACACGAAAAATTATGATATTCAAAAGTCATAGCAGACATATTTCTCCGTTTCTCCATGGAAAGTTCTTTATCATGGAAGGAATTTCAAGCATTCGCAAGAGAATAACAAACAGCCTAACATCACAAGTCTATAATACTCATATCAACAAGTGCTCTGTACATCTAATTTCAAGACATTCCAAACCCAGTGAACCATAACTCAACCCTCAAACAACCCCTCCAACCATGTCAAACAGATACTTGGATGGAATTTTGGCAGTTTCGTGACAATTTTATCTCGAAAAGAAACATCTTAAGGGGAAGGGAAAGCTATTGTACGCAGAGATGATAGTGGGTCAGTATCCATTCAAGAATTTCAAGCGTAAAAAGGTGAGAATTTATAATGTAAGCATCTTATGACCACCACATAGCTGAATTTAAAGTTTGATAATGATGAGATATTATGAAATAAAAGTGATCAAAAAAGGCAAGACACATATCGATAAGAATTCAATTAATACATATCAAGCTAACATGTGTATTATTTGAGAGCATGCCAATCTTAAGGATGTAAAACATTAGCGATGAACTAAGCCAACAAAAGTAGTCAATTTAAAAATAGATTACCGCATTAAGAGTCACCAATCGGCTCAGCAAACCAAGAATAACAATGAGCTCCTCGGAGTTCTTCATATAAACCTCTTGAGCCAAACGCAAAAGCAGCACACGCACTCCAGATTCTCGTGTACTACCCGGAAGACAAGCACAACGTACATGTAAGCTAGAAAAGTAGGGGGTGAATAATACAAATTAAAGTAAATGTATATAATATGTGAGTGGAGCATTATAGGGAACATGTTTTATTACTTTAAGGAGCACTTTAAAGGCTATATGTCTCCCATTCCTCATATATATATATGTAACCATATATTGTGTAAGATATGAAGAAAACTCGAGAATATTTCTTCATGGTATCGTGAGCCAACCTTCTATCAAAGTTAAAAAAAAAAAAAATTGGTAAAAACAATGTCATGACAGAGAGAAAAACAAAGAAGATGGATCCGAGATTTCCACAGGAGCTCAAAACCGATCTCTGCAAGTGCTCCTCTACCTATTCCGACAACACCTCTCTCTTCAAATTACTTCACAAAAATTAAATGGACGTAATTTTCTTGATGGTCCAAATCGATCGAGATGGTGATCTCGGGACGTGAACGCCGAAGGCTACATTGATGGTACAATTAAACAACCTGATGAGAAGGATCCGCCTTTCTCAACCTGGAAGGCTCGAAATGCAATGGTGAAGGCCTGGCTTATCAATTCCATGGAGGATCATATCGACAATCGTATCTCTATTACCCGATCGCAAAAGAACTATGGGATGCTCTAAATCGTGCATATTCTCGATGTGGAGAATGCATCCCAGATGTTCGAACTTCAAATAGGGCTCGAAATCAAACAAGAAACCAAGATGTCACAACTTATTACACTCGGTTGTCAAAAGTGTGGAATGAACTTGATTTGTCTTCAAATATGACTTGGTCATGTGCAAACGACGCAACCAAATATCGTAAGTTGGTAGAAAAAGAGCGAATTTATTTCTTGGCTGGTCTTAACAAAGACCTTGATGATGTTAGAGGATCGACTATCGGGGATAAAACCCTCCTTTCGATTGATGAAATATTTGCGAAGTTCGACGAGAAGAATGTCGAAGAAGGGTGATGCTTGGTGATCCAGAAACTTGGTGATACATGAGGGATCAAAGACTCATTTCGAAATGTGGATAAAAACAACAGAGGGGAAAACCACAAAAGAGAAACATGTGGTGCGATCATTGCAAAAATCAAACCACAACAAAGAAAATTGTTGGCGATTACATGGCAAACCACCAGGATGGAAGGAAAATCGGCCGAATAGGAGATATTCTCGAGGATATCAAGCAACCACACCTGATGTCAATCAACCAAAAATGATGAAAACTCTACGGATGTATCTCTTTTGAAGGAACAGTTCAACAATTGTTAAAGATGTTATCTCCATCAAAATCATTAAGTAATTCATTCGTGGCACAAAAAGGTACATTCGTAATCGCACTTAGTAGCTCTCCTGGATAATTCAAATTTATGGATTGTCGATTCGAGCTTCCACCATATGACAAGTTGTGCAAATTTTTTTCTTCTTATGAACCGAGCTCGCAACTTTAAAGTAAGAATAGCTGATGGTTCCTTCTCATCGATGCAGAATCGAACCATAAAATTGAACAAAGATGATCACTTTGAAATCATTCTCCATGTCCCAAAGTTATCCCGCAACCTCGCTTTTCATTTAGCAAGCTCACAAAAGATTTGAATTGTATTGCAAAAATCTCACATTCGATTGTATCTTTCAGACCTGACTTGGGAAGAAGATTGGCAATCTTTGAAATACATGATGGACTCTACTACTTTGTGAATGATGATGTTTGCCGCGTGGACAAGCTCTAGCTGCTAATGGTGAACAAAGTCTTTTGTCTAGAGAACACGAAATAATGTTGTGGCATCGTAGGTTAGGTCACCCCAGCTTTCCTTATTTGAAAAACTTGTTTCCTTCGTTGTTCAAGAATAATGAGAACTTCTATTGTGATATTTGTCGATTAGCAAAGCACCAACGTGCAAGTTTCCTTCTCAATCTTATAAAGCATCCAAACCTTTTTCTCTAATCCATAGTGACATTTGGGGACCATGTCGTGTCCGAACAATTCGGAAAAAAATGGTTCATTTCGTTCATTGATGATCACACACGTATTTGTTGGGTGTATCTCTTAAAAGAAAAAGCTGATGTTGAATCAACATTTAAGATGTTTCATTCTATGGTAAAGAATCGATAATGCTAAAATACTAGTTCTTCGTGATCGATAATGGGAGAGAATACTATAATACCATTCAGGAAAATATTTATTGGAAAATGGAATCATTCATCAAACCTCTTGTCCTATTCACCACAACAAAATGGCATTGCCGAAAGGAAAAATCGCCATCTTCCTGGAAGTTACTCGGTCTCTTATGTTTACCACTAATGTTCCCAAATTTTTTGGTGTGATGCCCTTCTTACGCATGTTATCTTATAAACCGAATGCCAACAAAAGTTCTTGATTACAAAACTCCACTCAATGTATTTCGTGAACTTTACCCTCAAGCTCGTACTATCTCCAATCTTCCTCCAAAAATATTTGGGTGCACTTCATTTGTCCATGACCATAGCCTTAACCGCGGCAAACTAGACCCCAAATCCATTAAATGCATTTTCCTGGGGATATTCCGCGAACCGGAAGGGATATAGATGTTACTCTCCGAGAAACGTCGATATTTCACTACCATGGATGTTACATTCTTCGAAAATCAGCCTTACTACACCAAAAATACTCTTCAGGGGAGAATAGTGATGAAGATAATTTTTGGGAACCATCTACTCCAATTTTGCCACTACCTAAACCTCCGTACTACCCTACTCGACTCATCTCAATTTGAACCCAATTCTAATCCTATCAATTCTCAAATCGAGTCTACCAATCCTCCAACAACCCACTACCAACCTTGAGTCTAACCTTTTGCCATCTTGATTCTCTACAAATTTTTGGTCACCAAAAGCAACCTGATTTGCTTGTTTATTCGCGGAGGAACAAATCTCAAGTGGTAGAAATTCCAACTAGTGTTCAGCATTCACAATCTTCAGAACCATATTCAGGTAACTCATCGAACTCTGATAGTTATGATTTGGATGTTCCTATAGCCATAAGAAAAGGAACTAGAACATGCACCCAACATCCTATTGCTAACTATGTGGCATATGATCATCTTTCATCTCATGTGCGTGCTCTGGTAACTAATCTTGCTGGAGTGGTAGTCCCAAAGACAATTCAAGAAGCATTGAAAGTTCCAGAGTGGAAATCTGCTGTTTTGGAAGAAATGCAAGCTTTGCATAAAAATAAAACTTGGGAAGTTGTAGAAAAACCTGAAGGAAAATTTCCAGTTGGGTGCAAATGGGTTTTTACAGTAAAATATAGATCTGATGGGTCTGTGGAAAGGTATAAAGCTCGCCTTGTTGCAAAGGGATTCACTCAAACTTATGGGATTGACTATCGAGAAACTTTTTGCGCCTGTTGCAAAATTAAATACAATTCGAGTTTTATTTTCTCTTGCTGCTAATTTGGACTGGCCACTTCAACAACTCGACGTTAAGAACGCATTCCTACATGGTGATCTAGAAGAAGAGGTGTATATGGACCTACCACCAGGTTTTAATGCAGCCAGTAAAGATGGAAAAGTGTGTAGATTAAAGAAATCACTCTACGGTTTGAAGCAATCTCCTCGAGCATGGTTTGACAGGTTTGCTAGGGCAATTCGACAACAAGAGTACAAACAAGCTCAAACAGATCACACATTATTCTACAAATATAGTGGCAATAAATGCACCATTCTTATAGTTTATGTAGATGATATCATTTTAACAGGTAATGATGAAGAAGAGATGGATAAAATCAAGAAGAAACTTGCTGCAGAATTTGAGATAAAAGATCTTGGCTTGCTGAGGTATTTTCTGGGAATGGAAGTTGCACGTAATAAAGGTGGTATTTCAGTATCACAACGGAAATACACTCTAGATCTCTTGAAAGAAACTGGAATGATGGGTTGTAAACCTGCAGATACACCGATGGATCCTAATATGAAATTTCATGAACTTGATAATCAAATTCCAGTTGATAAAGGGAGATATCAACGGCTAGTTGGGAAGCTCATCTACTTATCCCACACTAGACCTGATATCTCTTTTGCAGTCAGTGTAGTTAGCCAATTCATGCATATGCCTTGTGAAGTTCATATGGAAGCTGTCAATAGAATCTTACGTTACCTAAAAGGAACTCCAGGTAAGGGACTATACTTCAAGAAGAATGAACGGAGAACAGTTGAAATTTTTACAGATGCGGACTGGGCAGGTTCGGTAAGTGACAGGAGATCTACTTCAGGCTATTGCACGATGGTTTGGGGAAACTTGGTCACATGGAGAAGTAAAAACAAACGGTTGTAGCGCCAAGCAGTGCAGAAGCTGAGTTTCGTGCAATAGCGCATGGTATTTGTGAACTTTTGTGGCTGAAATTGTTGTTAGAAGAGCTCGGAATTAGCGGAATTTGTCCTATGAAGCTCTACAGTGATAATAAAGCTGCTATAAGTATTTCTCATAATCCAGTCCACCACGATCGGACCAAACATGTTGAAGTAGATCGACATTTTATTAAAGAGAAGATTGATGATGGAACTATTTGTATGAGTTACGTTTCAACTTCAGAACAAACTGCAGACATACTCACTAAAGGTCTTCCAAGATTCATGTTTGAGAAGCTGGTTGACAAGCTGGGAATGATCAACATTTACAGCCCAGCTTGAGGGAGAGTGTTAGAAGTCCTGCAGATTCCTTAGGATAAGTTAAAGTAAATGTATATAATATGTGAGTGGAGCATTATAGGGAACATGTTTTATTACTTTAAGGAGCACTTTAGGCTATATGTCTCCCATTCCTTGTATATATATATGTAACCATATATTGTGTAAGATATGAAGAAAACTGAGAATATTTCTTCACAAATAACAGTACCTGATAAAAGTTTTAACAGTACGTATACCGCACAAAATTCTATCAACAAAGAAAAACACACAAGCACTCAGTAAGAGCCTTCAACGTGCTAAAAGGGAAATCTATTGTCAGGATTTCTGCAATAGCAGTCAGCATTAACTGACCACAAGCCAAATAGTACTCGCAAGAATCATGCACCTTACTTAGGAGGAAAATAGAACGAAAGAAAAAGAGCGGGAGTGTTGAAACATGCCAATTACAATTACCATGCATGGGGGTTGATAAAAGCGCCAAAACATTACGCATAAGGTTATAGAAACAAAGATTATTAAGTGTGATTAAACAAACAATATTTCAGGGTCCCCAAATCTATAGACATGTAAAACAGGTAGAGAGAAGAAATGATAGAATGACGGTAAGGTCAGGACATCAATAAAACCAGCTATTGTATAGGAATATATGAACTAACAAATTTTGACACGGGGAAAGGACCTTGACTTCCACATACCCAACCCATCCAAACAAACCTCTCGAAATAAAGAGTTATATCTTAAAATTTGTTATTCCCCATTCGTTTGAAAATAGTTCCAACATGAACACGCACATACATTCAATTATCAATGAAATAATATAGCACAATTAGATTACAGTAATTTGTATATCATTGATATGTTCCAGAAAAAACAAAGTGTATGAGTATCACGACTTAGCAAGGGAAAGTAACTTAAACAACCTCCCTTCCTTGAGAAAAAATGAGTTCAATTTACCTCAGCATTGCATCACAACACATCCAACACATCCAACATAAGCCCACTATTCCTGTAGAATACAAAACTCGACATCCCAAAACACAGGCTTAAAGCATCGGGCATTTACATTCAAAAATAAAAAATAGTAAATAAATAAAAATAAAACCTGACTTAACCCAGAGAGAATTCCCCAAGCAAGAAAGCAAAAAAGGAGAACAAGAAAGCAAGCAATAAAGCAAGAAAGAAAGAAACGAAGAAACAAAGATATGTACCTCTTTGCATAGATGTGTTTCGAATTCCTCCGCGTTTCTATCCACTTAATTTGAAACTGATCTAAACCTTTGAGGACTTTTTCTCAACCATATTAGAACTTTGGAAATAACTCCGCCTGCATATAGACGGGACAACCTGTCTATATGTTGTCGGTCCCAAGCCCGGATAAAGGAGGAGGGTTGCGTTAGGTCGGCAAAATCAACGTAAAACTTTTGTCATTCCCTTATGGTATG
Organism: Rehmannia glutinosa; assembly: GCA_016081115.2. Taxonomy (NCBI): domain Eukaryota; kingdom Viridiplantae; phylum Streptophyta; class Magnoliopsida; order Lamiales; family Orobanchaceae; genus Rehmannia; species Rehmannia glutinosa. Next base: position 7,629 of record JABTTQ020001643.1, on the reverse strand, counting down.
GATCATATAAGACATCGTGATAAGTGCTGGATGCTCCCCGTAAGAGTGCGCCGCAGGTCCGATCATGCGTGTCTTGCAAGACCGCTACACCTCCATAAGGGCTTGGATGTAGTGAAAAATACACAAGAGCCCTCACACACTAATAAGAGGAACACAAATGATAACAAGAAAACTAGAAAATATAGAATTGGCGGTTGGAACATAGGTACTTTGTGCAAAAAACTATAGAATTAGTAGATATTATGAAAAGACGAAACATAGATATTATGTGTATCCAAAAGACTAAATGGGTAAAGCGAAAAGCTAAGACACTAGATACACAGTTATAAGCTTTGGTATAGTGGAAAGAATAGAACTAGGAATGGGGTGGGTATCATTGTAGATCCTCGCTTCATAGATCAAGTAGTAGGAGTAACTAGAAAAGGAGATAGAATCATAGCCACTTTAAAATTGTAGTAGGTAAATCGAACTTATAAATATTGTTAGTGTATATGCACCTCAAGTAGGATTAGATGATGCTACTAAAGCTAAATTTTGGGAAGATTTAGAAACTCTAATGCAATCAATCCTCAAAATGAAAAAGTCATCATAGGTGGAGACTTAAATGGACATGTGGGAAGGATGATGAAGATTATGAAAGGGTCCATGGAGGATATGGCTTTAGCTCGCGTAACAATGAGGGTAGAACCATCCTGACTTTGCGCTTGCTTATGATTTCATTATAGGTAATACCTTCTTTAAAAAAAAGAGACGAACATTTAATTACATTTAAAAGTGGTCCTAACAAATCACAAATTGACTACTTCCTAACCAGAAAAAGTGATAGAAAAATATGCAAAGATTGCAAAGTAATACCTGGAGAAAGCCTCACCACCCAACATAGACTACTAGTTTTGGATATCAAACTTATTAACATACACTTAAAGAGAAAGAAAATTAACATACCGAGATTTAAGTGGTGGAACTTAAAGAATAAAGAAAAAAGAGATAGTTTTGTCAAATCTTTAGTAGAAACCATTGATTGGAAAGTAGAAGACAAAGCCGATGATACATGGAACTATGTAACTACTCAAATGAAAAAGATCGCAAAAGAAACATTAGGGGTGTCAAATGGTAATAAATGGAATAAAGAGTCATGGTGGTGGACTCAAGAAATCCAAGAAAAGGTAAAGGAAAAACGAACTAGTTATAAAGTATTATATTCCTGTAAAAACGAAGCAAATCTTAAAAGATATAAAGACGTCAAAAAAGAAGTAAGAAGAGCAATATATGAAGCAAAAACCAAGGCATATGAAGATTTCTATAAAAAACTAGATACTAAGGAAGGAGAGAAAGATATATATAAAATAGCAAAATTTAGAGAAAAACAAACAAAAGATCTAACCCAAATTAAATGCATAAAAGATGAGAACGATAATATTTTAGTGAAAGACGAGGACATAAAAGATCGATGGAAGAGGTATTTCAATAATATTTTTAACGAATCAAGAGGAATGAAGTCACATTAGGGGAACTAGGCCAATCAAATCGAATAGAAATCGTACCTTTTATCGTAGGATTCAACTTCATGAAACAGAAAAAAGCACTAAGCAAAATGAAAACTGCCCAAAGCAAAGCGGTTGGCCTGCATGATATACCAATTGAAGCATGGAAATGTCAGGTGGAGTTGGAATTGCATGGCTTACTAAATTATTTAGTGTTATCCTAAAAACTAATAAAATGCCTAATGAATGGAGAAAAAACATATTGATACCTATATATAAAAACAAAGGGGATATACTAAATTGTGCAAATTACAGGGGAATTAAATTAATAAGTCATACAATGAAACTATGAGAAATAGTTATAGAAACAAGAATAAGAAATGAAACTAGTATATTAGATAATCAATTTGGCTTCATGCCAGAAAGGTCCACAATTGAAGCTATACACTTAATTAGACGATTATGTGAACAATATAACGAGGGAAAACAAGATTTACATATGGTTTTTATTGACCTTGAAAAGGCATACGATAGAGTCAACCGGGATATAATGTGGCGCGTATTGGAAAAAAGAGGAATAAAAATAGCTTACATAGATGCCATAAAAGATATGTATGATGATATAACAATATGTATCAGAACACCAACATGAATGTCTAGTGAATTCCCAAACACTATAGGTTTGCATCAGGGATCTGCTCTAAGCCCTTACCTTTTTATCCTAATAATTGATGAAATCACTAAACACTTACAAAAATCCATCCCTGAATGCATGCTATTTGCGGACGATATAGTTTTAATTGATGAAACAATGGAAGGAATAAATGCAAAATTGGAAGTTTGGAGATAAGCACTCGAATCAAAAGGTTTTAATATAAGCAGGGCTAAAACAAAATACATGGAATGCCATTTTAGTAAAAACAACAGGAACAATGAGACGAAGGTTAAAATTGATGGACAGGAAGTGAGTATAACAAAAAGTTTTAAATACTTAGGATCTATAATTGAAGAGAATGGAGTATTCAATAAAGATGTCACACATAGGATTCAGGCGGGTTGGAATAAATGGAGGAGTGTATCTTCTATCCTTTGTGACCGTAAAATACCATTAAAATTGAAAGGAAAATTTTATAAAACGGCCATAAGGCCCACAATGCTTTATGGAGCAGAATGTTGGGCGACTAAATATGAACACGAACAAAAAATGAGGGTAGCAGAGATGAGAATGTTAAGATGGATGTGCGGACACACTAGATTAGATAGAATAAGAAATGAACACATTAGAAACAAAGTGGAAGTAGCACCAATAGATGAGAAAATTAGAGAAACACGATTAAGATGGTTTGGACATGTTTATAAGAGACCTTTAGATGCACCTGTACGACGTTTAGAAGGTAGGGAATCACTCACACAAATCAAAAGAGGCAGAGGTAGGCCTAAAAAGACTTGGAAAGAAACTATTAAACAAGATATGCTATACCTAGAAATCAATGAAAATATGGCTTATGACCGTAAACGATGGCGCGATATGATCCGTATAGCCGACCCCACGTAGTGGGATTAAGGCTTAGTTTGTTGTTGTATTAGAACTTTGGAAATATAGAGAATTAAACGAAAACTATAAAGGTAAAAAAATACATCAAGAAAGTTTGTTAAAAAAGATATCGAAATATATATAATAAATATAACAGAACAAAGAAAAACTGATGTTAAGGGGAAAAATAGTCAAGGCTAAGATCTGTATCAAAAACTAGGCAAATGGGTCCCCATCAACACCGCCATGGCTGCAAAATCACCCAGTTGCGTTTGGGGGAGAAAATCCCCACAACACGCCATCTGGGTTGCCCCGCCAAGATGCGGGTCGGGTTACACCATCACAACTTTCATCTTCATACAGAAAAGTCAGCAATAAGCTCAGCCAAATACAAATACCCCCTTTAAGTACACTAGAACAAAGGGAACAATAATATTTCGCCATCCCCATTAGTTACAAGACCAATTTTGTAATGTTGAAAGAGACACTCACCTTTGTTCGCAGTACCTGCGGGGTAAAAACCTGGAGACAACAAATTCACATGCTAAATTCTAGATGTCGAATATGAGCTACATTTTTTAGACAACGGGCAGAAATTATTTGGGTTTCTGACAGGTAAAGGGGCAATTTAGACAACGGAAGTGTTGAAATCAAAGAAGCCATAAAATACTTGTATTCTTATTATGCAAATCAAAAGTTAATTACAAAATAAACAAATGAGATCCTTATATAGGCAAATAGAAAACCTAACCCTAAAAGGACTAAAATCCTAACCATAAAAGGATTACACTTAAATAAGGAAACTAAATATTATAATATTATATTTTAACACTCCCCCTCAAACTCACGATGCAACCGCAAGAAGCATCGAGAGTTTGTTAAATGAAAACAAAAACATAAATTGGAATGTGCCCCACTAAATATATCAACAATCTGCATGACGAAGAAACAAACAAAACAGAACCATCTCTTCGACCACAAATCATGGTTAGCCATCCTCCCAAAACCTATGCATCTTCAAGCCTTGAATACTCATTTACCGAATAAAGGAAAACCAAGTTAGCCAGTAACCAAATCCGACAAAAGGAAAGATGATCCACAACCAATCACAAAATGATCAACCAAATTTTGCTCCACAACCATATCAAATTCACTTAACTAAACCAACCAAACCTGAACAAAAAAACTGGCGAAAACAAATCAAACCTGGACCAAATCTAAACCAAAATGAACCAAATCTAAACCAAAAAGCTAGCGAATGAATCAAATCTAAACCAGAAAGCCAGCGAAAACAAACCAAATTTAAATTAAAAAGCCAGCGGAAATGAACCAAATGTGAACCAAAAAAAGCTAACGAAAACGAGCCAAATCTAAAAAGCTAGGGGAAATAAACCAAGTCTGAACCAAAAGGCTAGCAAAAGCGAACCAAATCTGAACCAAAAGACTAGCAAAATCAAACCAAATATGAACCAAAAAACTAACGAAAACAAACCAAAATCTGCTAAGCTACTATCCATTGTCAAACCATCAAAACACATTACAGATTTGCCAAAGATTAAATCCTCCACCTTCGTGTCCTCCTACAAACACTCCGCCCCTAAAAAAAGATCGTGGCGCTGTCCCGATCCGCGAAAGCTGTGGTTAATGTTGAAACCTAGCTCTTTTCCATGTTGAAATCAAAGAAGCCATAAAATACTTGTATTCTTATTGTTGAAATAGTGTTAGAGATTGTTTTATTTTATTGTCTTTTATCCCACATAGGAAGAGGAACTAGTAGTATTGGTTTAGTATACCCTATAGGGTATTTTATTAATTGATATAATAAAGAGATGATTCTTATTCCCTTCTATTAACATGGTATCTAGAGCCAAGTTCCCTACCTAGATTAGTAACCCTAAAACCCCAGCCTCCCAAGCCAAAACCAGCCGCCACCTCCATTTATTTACAAACCCTAGAAACCCTAAATCTACTCAAACTCAGATCTACTGTCCACCAGGCCTTTCTCTTCAAATCAGACCATACCACTGTCTTCCCCGTTGGATTTCGCCCACCCCCCGCTATCCACTGCCGCCACGCGCCGCCGAAAAACCCCCAGGCTGCTCGGAATCTCCTGCTCTGTTCAACCGTGCTGCTTGCCTACCCCCTCATCCTGAATTGTGTGCTTCAAATACACATTAGGTTAAAAAAAGAAAAGAAAAAATGATCACAGAAACGGCAACAACAACCTCTTGAATAATTATGTGTGATTTTATGTGATTTGGTTAACAACTTTATTCCATTATCTATTTTCCTTGTTCTCTGAAGTCGTTTGTTCGTCATGACTCTCTCTGACAAAGATAGTCCACCAGAGGAACCTACTGTTGTTGTCCCCACTTTCACGGGCACCCCCGTCATCACAACGACCAAACTCAATGGTCGAAATTACAGTCAATGGTCGTTTGCTGTGAAATTGTGGTTTAGAGGACAAGGTCTTGTTCACTATTTAACTGACGATGTTCCTAAGTTATCCAAAGCCAATCTGCGTCTTTGGGATCAAGTTGATGCTCAACTTACCAGTTTGTTGCTTCAGTCTATTGAACCTGAGTTACATTACCTTGTTCAAGGATGTCCTTCATGCAAACTTCTTTGGAATCGTACTATGAATATGTATTCCAGTACTATTAGTCGTATTTTATGATGTCACTTCTGACTTATTACGTATTCAACTTGATGAGCCAGGTCTTGCTGTTTATTTTGGTCGATTTCAGAGTGCTATGGCAGAGTATAATGAAATTTTTCAAGCGGACACTGACACGTATCGACAATATTGTGAGCAGTTCTTTGTTGTACTTATGCTTCGTGGTCTTCCCTCTCAGTTTGATCCTGTTCGCTCTCAAATTCTCTCTAGTGCCACTTTGCCCTCCATGACTGATGTGTTTGCCGCTCTCAATCGGGCTTCTCTCACCAGCACTGTTCTTAGCCCTGACAATCAGTCCGCACTCTTTACTCAGAATCCTAGCAGAGGTACCCAAAACACAAGAGGAGGTCATGGGCGAGGGCGCGGGCGAGGGGGAGGCCGAGGAGGCAATACCTCTCGCCCTCAATGTTCTCATTGCAATAGGCTAGGTCATACTCAAGAAACTTGTTGGGATTTACATGGTCGCCCCCCTAATGTTGCGAATGTCGCCCATGTGGAATCATCCAACCCATCATCTACAAACCCGGTTCTTCAGCATAGTACCCCGCTCCTCGCCGCTGCTCCTTCCTACACTTTATCTGAGTGTGAGTATTTGCAGTATCTTCAACTTCAAGCTTCACAACAGCCACCTAGTCTTCCACCGCATCGCTTGCCCATGCCACTCCTGCTCCCGCCTTCTTCTCTCATCCTTCCCTCATTCTCGGTAAGTGGATTCTCGATTCGGGTGCTCTGATCACATGAGCGGTAATCCTTCCTTACTCCTTAATTTTCATTCAAATAATTGTCTATCTCCTGTTACCCTTGCTAATGGTACTGGTAGTGGATCTGCAGCACCTACGTCATCTATACCCCTTCTATCTGTTTTATATCTTCCCCAGTTTCCCTGTAACCTTCTCTCCATTAGTAAACTTACTCATATGATCCATTGTTCTGTCACCTTTACTTCTTCCTCTGTGCTTGTGCAGGATCTGAGAACGGGCGAGCAGATTGGCACCAGGCATGAGGCTAATGGGCTTTACTACCTTGATGTTGATAAGTCTGTTGCTGGGGTTGCTGTTTCCTCTCCTACTCTCATTCACATTCGTCTTGGCCACCCTTCCCTCGCCAACTTCCACAAGATGGTTCCTAGTTTGAGTCATGTCAAAGAAGTCTTTTGTGAGTCGTTCCAATTAGGCAAACATATGTAACTCCCTAGAATTTCTTTAATAAAATAAACGAGCATACACTTAATTCTAACGATGAAAAAGAACATGAATAATTTAAAAATAAAATTTAACTAAGTCAATTGTAGCGGAAGCAAAATATTTCTTAAATAAAATTCTAACCAACGTCTGATTATATCAATTTCAAATAAACTGGAAATAAAAACTAATAACTTAAAAGTAAATAGTTCGACATTTTTTTAATAAACTAAACATTCGTAAATAAATCCTTGCAGGCACTTGTCATATCCACCGCTCTTGCCGCGCCATCTCCTTCACCGAAAAGTTTGTTATATGTGGGGTGAGCGACACACGGCTCAGTGGAGTATAAATTGTCCAAGCTAAATACACGATATCTCATATAGGCATGCAAATACAATCCATAGGACATAGCATAGATCATTTGAAAAACCGTAGACATAGACAATAGTTGCACTGCAGGGGTTCCACATGAGGGATACATCGACCCGGGACCTCTTGAGTCCCTGGCTCAATAGTGCCTAAGCAACTATACTACATATTCATGCAAAATAATCTAAGCATTTAACAAGAACAATAAAGTTAGAAAACAAACCCCACCTTGAACGTAGCTTGAAAATTTAGTAGAGCCTAGAAGTGTCGGATGCAAGCATGCCTAATCCTCGCTCGATAAATTGCCTAATCAATAGAAAATAATACTAGTTAAAATCCGATTCTAGAAGTTTAAAATTGGTATCTCGATATTCTAGAATA
>JABTTQ020001642.1:0-25000 GCA_016081115.2 Rehmannia glutinosa | reverse complement strand
CTACTGGAATTGGACTTTTTAATGGGCTAAATTGATAAGGGATCATATAAAATGGGCTTGTTTAAACTTGGGCCTAGACAATTGAACATTGGATTTGAAAGATTGGGCTTGAATTATAAAATAATAATTAGCCCCTAAATAAAAATAAACTAACTAAAAAAAATCTAAAACTCATCATTCTTAATAAAAGCCCAAAATAAAATTCCAAGTATTACATACTATCCCCCTTAAAAATAATTTCGTCCTCGAAATTAAACGTACCTAACAAAGATTGAGCCTCTGGATGTGATGCTAAAATATCATCCTTCCGTTCCCAAGTAGCCTCTTCTTGGCTATGACCACTCCATTGCACTTTGATTAACTCAACGTCTCGATTTCTTAACTTGTGCACCTTTCGATCTAAGATCGCTAGCTCTTGGTTTCTCCTGGTATGACAATTGCCTATCCAATTCTATGGTCTCATAGTTAACAACATGACTCGGATCTGGCATGTACCTCCGTAACATAGATACGTGAAAAACATTGTGTATTCCCGACATTGCTGGCGACAAGGCTAATCTATACGCTACTCTTCCCACTCGCTCCAGATCTCAAATGCGGTCCAACATACGTTGGATTTAGCTTCCTCTCTTACCAAATCACGAAAATTCCGCCGTCGGCGATACTCTCGAAAAAACTTTCTACTACCACAAATCAACTCTTTCCTTTTTGGATCGGCATAAAACACATCGATCCTGCGCCACCTTGATTTTTTCTTTATCTTCTCTACGGCTTCAACTGTTCTTTTGACAATATCTGGACCCAACTTCAACTGTTCTTTTGACAATATCTGGACCCAAAACTTTCTTCTCTCCAACTTCATCCTAATGAATTGGTGATCTACACTTCCTCCCGTATAACGCCTCATATGGTGCCATCCCAATAGTTGATTGATAACTGTTATTATAAGCAAATTCAATTAGTGGCAAGTGTCGTTCCCAACCTCCTCCGAAATCCAACATGCAAGCTCTGAGCATGTCCTACAACGTCTGTATCGTCCTCTCGGATTGTCCATCTGTCTGGGGATGAAACGTCGTACTGAAATGTAATCTCGTCCCCATTGCTCTTTGCAATCCCTTCCAAAAATTTGAAGTAAACCGTGTGTCTCTATCAGACACAATCGAAACCGCACCCCGTGTAGCCTCACGATCTCCTCAATGTATAATTGAGCCAACTTCCATCTTTGAAAAAGTCATCTTAACCGGCAAAAAGTGTGCAGTCTTTGTCAATCTATCCACGATGACCCATATACCTCCGTTCCCTCTGTTCGACCTCGGTAAACCAGTCACAAAATCCATTGTAACATGTTCCCACTTCCACTCTGGGACCTCAAGTGGTTGTAGCAATCTCGATGGTCGTTGGTGTTCGGCTTTGATTTGTTGACAAGTCAAACACCTCTCCACGAACGATGCAATAGAGCCCTTCATGTTTCTCCACCAAAAAGTATTCTTCAAGTCACGATACATCTTCGTATCTCCCGGATGTACCGTGTAGGGTGTATAATGAGACTCTTCTAAGATTTCGCTTCTTAGGTTCTCGTCTTTTGGTACACAGACTCTCCCTTCATAAGTAAGTGTACCATCCGGTGCTTCAGCGAAACCTCTAATGTTTTTAGCTAAAGCTCGCTCCCTCATTTTGCACAAAAATTTATCCTTCGTTTGTGCCTCTTTGATCCGATTTCTCAAAGTCGGTTACGCTCCGCCACCATAGCGGATATGATAGCATTGTGTTAGTTGGGGTACTACCACATCGATTCTCATGTTGATGAAATCCTTGATCAATCGCTCTTGCTTGCTCCGTGATCATGCTCGTCAGTTCACCATTGTTCTTCCGACTCAAGGCATCAACAACCACATTGGTTTTTGCCTGGGTGATAGTGGATAGTACAGTCATAATCTTTGACTAACTCCAACCATCTTCGTTGCCTCATGTTCAATTCTTTCTTTCTGCGTGAAGAAATACTTGAGACTTTTGTGATCAGTATAGATATCACATTTTCCTCCGTACGCAATGACGCCATATCTTGAGCGTGTACTATGGCCGTTAACTCCAAGTCATGCGTGGGATAGTTAAGCTCATGTTGCTTCAATTGTCTCGAGGCATAAGCTATCACTTTCCCCTGTTGCATGAGTACACATCCGAGACCTTGTTTTGACGCATCACTATAAATAACGAACCCTTCCGATTCATTAGGTATCGTCAAAACCGGTACGGTAACCAATCTCTGTTTCAACTCTTGGAAACTGGTTTCGCATTTCTCATTCCACTGAATTTCTCTCCTTCCTCGTCGATCGAGTCATTGGTCGTCAATCTTGGCAAAACCTCAATGAACCGTCTGTAATATCCGGCAAGTCTAAGAAATCTGCGCACCTCACTTACGGTCGATGGCGCTTTCCATTCATTTATAGCATCCACTTGGATCCACTTCCGACACCTCGGCGGTGACTACATGACCCAAGAACACCACTCGTTCGGCCCAAAACTCACACTTCTTGAACTTCGCATAAAGTTTCTCCTTGCGAAGTGTCTCGGCCAAAGACGATCCTCAAATGCTCTTCGTCTTTGTTGTTTATCCTTTGAATAGATCAAGATATCATCGATGAACACAATGACAAATTGATCTAAGTAAGGATGAAACACTATATTCATCAAGTCCATAAAGATCATTGCTGGCAGTGCGTTGCTTAACCCAAATGGCATCACAAAGAAACTCGTAATGTCCATAACGGGTTCTAAATCTTTTTTTGGGTATATCTCGCTTCTTTGATCTTCACCGGTGATACCGATCTCGGATCAATCTTCGAGAAAACTCGAGCTCCTCTTAATTGATCAAACGGATCCTCGATGCGGGGTAAGGGGTATTTGTTCTTGATGGTGAGGTTGTTCAACTCTCGATAGTCGATACACATCCTCATCGCATCGCCCTTCTTCTTAACAAACAACACGGAGCTCCCCAGGGGGACACGCTCGGTCTCACATAACCCTTATCCAGCAACTCTTGTAATTGCACCTTTAGTTCTTGCAACTCTTTAGGTGCCATTCTGTAAGGTGCCTTTGACGTTGGTGCTGCTCCCGGCACCAAGTCAATCGTGAACTCCACTTGTCGATCCGGTGGCATTCCGTAAATCCTGCCGAAAAACATCGGGGTACTCTCGGCGATCGGGATGTCGGCAATTGTTCTCTCTTGATCGGGGTAGCCATTACATTCACCAAGAATGCTTGGCATTCTCCTTTCCTTAGCATCTTCACGGCTTTCATTGCTGATATAACTCGTGGCGAAACACCCGATCTAGTCCCATGGAAAGTGAAATTCTCTTTTCCTGGCACATGGAAATCTATTTCCCTCTCGTGACATCGGATGTTTGCGCTGCCGTTCGACTTAACCAATCCATTCCTAGGATTACGTCAAAGTCCTTCATCTTTATAACGTATGGGTTCGCTTCTGAGTTCTTCCTCTATGTTCGATTGTACCCGTTTACTCTATGATCACCACTATAGTTTTACCCGATGGTATCTAACCCCCAAAGGTTCCACACTCACATATCACATGATTTAATCCTCAATGAATTTTGCGGATATGAAAGAATGTGTAGCACCCGATGATCAAAAAGAAAGAAGCGGTATATTAAAAACTCGTAACATACCTGCTATCATTTGTCTTAGGCTCTCTCTTGTGCATCCTGTTCGGTCATAGCATACATTCCGGTTTTCCTTTGGGCCTCTGTTCTCTCTCTGCGCCTGATTGGAATATTTCTTACGATCCCAACCCGATGCCCTGGCTAATGGCATCGGTAACAAACATCTTTTCCCAAAGCAGACACTCACCAAAATGATATTTCCCGCACTCGACATTGTGGCTTCGTCACGACCTTATTGATTAGGAGCACCACCGACTTTTTGTTGTTTGTTGTTATTAACAAACTTCCCGTGTTAGGACCCTCCCATTTCCTTTTGGGAGCCTCAAAACCTTTTTACTACCTCCTTCCAATCTCATATCGAGGCAACCGCTCGAGCTCCTTCCACAACAAAGAGAATAAGATCGTTTCCTAGTATGCTCACTACCCCACCCAACTCGGGCGTAAACTGGACACAAATCTCTTAGCCTTCTTACCGCCTCATGTGTCCGCTGTTGAATAGCATACCTCGCTAATCAAGGTTGAACTTTCGCTCATACTCGAGCACCGTCATTTCCTTGTTGTAGGTTTAGGAATTCTTTTTCCTTTTTATCTCTCAGATCATGGAAAAAGCTTTGCATGACTAATTCCTTGAAACCATCCATTGCATATCACTCGTTGTTGGTCAGTGATGGTTCGACGGTGAATCCCACCAATGCCAAATCTTGTTTGAAGCCGATAAATCGCACATGACACCCTTTGTGCGTCGGTGCACTCGATCAATTCAAATACGCCCTCAATTTTGCTATCCATTCTTCCACAAAGTGTGTGCTCTTCCCGTCCCCGTGAGAGTCGGAGGTCTATACCTGCGTGGCTGTTCCACCACATGTGAAGTGTTATTTATGGGAGCCACTGGTTCTGTTGGTTCAAAGCACCCCTCGAGTTAGACCCTCAACGATCGTGGCTAGGCGCCACTCGTCTCCCAAATTTTCTAGTGTTGAATTTGTGGCGATCCGGTTCTAGGGGTTCTAGGATTCATCCTATAACCATGAATATAAAATTAAGTCAATTTCCAATTGGAAGATTTTTAAACTCAATATATAAAAAAAATTTAACAAAGAAATGATAAACAAGTACTCAAGCAAATTTTAAAAAGAATGATCATCCATTAATCTCAATTTTTTTATTACATCAAATTCGACGATTAAAGAAACAATCGCTAGTTTGAAAAATTAAAGGCATCAACTAAAATACTAGTGAAAGGAAAATATAAAATCCAAACATCGTCTACAAAAATAAATAAAATAAAAGCGGCTAATCAACATCTTCTTATAGTCTTCCTCCTGGATCTTCCTCGGGTCTTCATCGTCACTAGAATCGGGTGGAGGGCATCATCATGTATGTCTTGCTCTTCGGGCCGTGGTCGGAATGTCCATAGTGAGTTGTACATGGTCCAACCACCACTGTCGGAATACCGAAACGAAATTCTCATAGCTAACCCGTGACTGAACTCCCTGGACATCATCTACCATTTGATTGTATATCTCTCTTGCTCTTCGCAAGGGTAGCTCCGATAAGGTATCAATAAATTTAAGTGCCCTGTCGATCAGATACCGAGTGACCGGCATATCTAGCCTCTACCCATAATCCAAACATTGCATTAAGATGTGCCCCAAGGTTATGGTTAGGTTCCCATTGATATTGTTCATATCTCTCTATCCTTGCTCTTCTAGTAGCGCTAACAATATCGGACTTTCGTGTTGTATACCATCTATATAGCATAAAAATAATTAAATTCTCTAAGTTCTTTCTATTGTCCATAAAGTTCACAATTAACATAATATCTCAATAGTTCAATGACATTCTATCGTGCTATGCATCCAAGAAAACTTAGCATATTCTTTCATTTTTCTCTTTGCAATAGGAATTGTAAAATTCATTACAATAGTATTAAAACACTTTATCAATAGCATTTGACAATAGCAGTAGAAAGCGAAATCCTTTATAAAAAAATCCGTACCTTGGCTTCGGAGTTGGCGTGGTATAGCGGTGGTGGATACGTACTCTTTCCGTTTTATAAAAAATATTCTAATTCATTTATCAGAGTACACACACGAAATTTACACATTTTTTTTTTAATTTGCAAGTCTACAGAAAGGTTGGCCCGCTCTGATACCACCTATAACGCCCTAGAATTTCTTTAATAAAATAAACGAGCATACACTTAATTCTAACGATGAAAAAGGACATGAATAATTTAAAAATAAAATTTAACTAAGTCAATTGTAGCGGAAGCAAAATATTTCTTAAATAAAATTCTAACCAACGTCTGATTATATCAATTTCAAATAAACTGGAAATAAAAACTAATAACTTAAAAGAAGTAAATAGTTCGACATTTTTTTTAATAAACTAAACATTCGTAAATAAATCCTTAGGCACTTGTCATATCCACCGCTCTTGCTTGATGCCATCTCCTTTCACCGAAAAGTTTGTTATATGTGGGGTGAGCGACACGGCTTTCGTGGAGTATAAATTGTCCAAGCTAAATACACAGATATCTCATATAGGCATGCAAATACAATCCATAGGACATAGCATAGATCATTTGAAAACCGTAGACATAGACAATAGTTGCACTGCAGGGGTTCCACATGAGGGATACATCGACCGGACCTCTTGAGTCCCCTCGATAGTGCCAAGCAATTGTATCTACATATTCATGCAAAATAATCTAAGCATTTAACAAGGACAATAAAGTTTAGAAAACAATCTCCACTCTTGAGCGTAGCTTGAAAATTTAGTAGAGCCTAGAAGTGTCGGATGCAAACACGCCTAATCCTCGCTCGATAAATCGCCTAATCAATAGAAAATAATACTAGTTAAAATCCTTGAATATTCTAAACTTAATCTAAAAATAATAATCTAAAAATCCTAATTTAGGGGTATAATAAAATATAAAAAAAAAAATAGAATTGAAGGTTGAATTGGAATCAAAATAGAAATTGGGAATTAGAGACCAATTTGAATGGTTTAGGGGTTGAGGGCAATTCTATCATTGGTTTATGGGGGACCACAATCCAAAATCCTCCTTCCCCTTTTTCTCTCATCTCCCATACGTACTACATACCCCCATCCCCCATCTCTCTCTTTCTTCTCCCTTTCTCTCTCCTCTTTTCCTTTCCTTTTTCTTTTCTTTTTCCTTTTTCCTACTTTTTCTTCTCCTTTTCGGTCAAACCACCCCCAGCCTCTTTTTTTTCTTCCTTTCTTATATTCTTTCTTTCTTATCTCGCTACTTTCTATTTCCTACTCCTAATTCATGCCTCCACTTCATCATCTTCCTTCCTCTTTCATTTTTTTTTCTTCCCGTATATAAATGCTACACTAGCCCACCATAACAATATCAATCATAACTACCTAACATAGAAATCCAAATCCCTAGTTAATAAAAAAAAAAAATATTGCAACACCCCTTCAATCTTACTTCTCCCCTCTACTCCCGTCCCGCCCCTTTCTCCCCAAAACGTTCTTTTTTTTTTTTTTTTTTATATAAATTTCTATTTACTCGTGCCTATACACACACCACGACACCAATCTGATTTTGGCGGAGTTCTTGGGTTTCGAGGGAAGTGGCGGTGGCGATGAGTTTGTAGGTTCTCAGTAGTTTTCCGGCGAAGACTTGCCGACGGGTTTATGGGTTTCGTTATTCTGGTGGCGGTGTCGGGGTGAGGCTTACGGTTGTCGGCGAATTTCGTTGGTTTGGATTTCCGGCGAAAGATGATAGTTATGGAGGTGATGATTCGGTTCACCGTAGTATGACATATGATGAAATAAAAAAAAAAAGAGAAAAAAAAAATTTACCTTCACTGGGAATGACTAATAGTACGCGTGAAAAAAATTAATAGGAGGGGACTACTGTTTTTATAGGGCTGGTTAGGTTTAGGGTTATTTAGTGTTTTTAATCTCATAGGATTCTCATAAATCGGGTAAGATATATCAAGATTTGATATATTTGGAAGTTTAAAATTGGTATCTTAATATTCTAGAATACTACTGGAATTGGACTTTTTAATGGGCTAAATTGATAAGGGATCATATAAAATGGGCTTGTTTAAACTTGGGCCTCGACAATTGAACATTTGATTTAAAAGATTGGGCTTGAATTATAAAATTTATATTGCCCCTAAATAAAAATAAACTAACTAAAAAAAATCTAAAACTCATCATTCTTAATAAAAGCCCAAAATAAAATTCCAGGTATTACAACATAGTTGTAATTCTTTTCCTAGTCGTCTTACTAATCGGGCTACTGCCCCATTTGAGTTAGTACATTCCGATATTTGGGGACCTAGTCGTCATGTATCTAAATTTGGTTATCGGT
Organism: Rehmannia glutinosa; assembly: GCA_016081115.2. Classification (NCBI taxonomy): domain Eukaryota; kingdom Viridiplantae; phylum Streptophyta; class Magnoliopsida; order Lamiales; family Orobanchaceae; genus Rehmannia; species Rehmannia glutinosa. The sequence continues at coordinate 16,966 of JABTTQ020001642.1, read as the reverse complement.
ATTTTGTTACCTTTATAGATGACTTTTCTCGTGTTACTTGGTTATTTTCAATGAAAGATCGTTCTGAAGTTTTGTCTATTTTTCAATTGTTTTACAATGAAATTGTTACTCAATTTGATTCTCGTATTCGCACATTACGAACTGACAATGCTCGGGAATATTTTTCTTCTTTTTCGTTATTCTTATCCTCTAAAGGGGTTATTCATCAGTCTTCTTGCGCTTACACTCCTCAACAAAATGGGGTCGCTGAGTGAAAGAACCGTCACCTTATTGAGACTGCTCGCACTCTCCTTCTTCATATGAATGTCCCGTTGCGTTTTTGGGATGATGCAGTTCTCACAGCATGTTATCTTTATCTGATCAACCGCATGCCCTCCACTATTCTCCATGGGAAGATCCCTTTTTCTACTTTGTGGCCTCGTGATCCTATTTATTCCCTACCTCTCCGTGTCTTTGGGTGTGTATGTTTTGTCCACAACTTTTCCCCTGGGTCTGATAAATTAAACCCTCGCTCTATAAAGTGTATTTTTCTTGGATATGCACGCAATCAAAAAGGTTATCGCTGCTATTCACCTGAGCTGAGTCGCCAGTTCATATGTGCTGATGTCACATTCTTCGAATCTAACCCCTATTATGGACCAACTTCCGATTCTCCACACTTTGTAATTGAGGACTTACCGCTTCCTGTTCCACTTTTCCAGCCTCCTCCACTCTCTTCATCCCCCATATATTTGCCCCCACCTACTCCGACACCTCTTTCTCGCTTGGATCGTCCCGATCTACAGACATATCAACGACGCCATCGCTCGCAACCTCGCCTCCTGCAGACTCCGGTGCCACCGCCACGCCCCTCTTGGATCCGGTTCCACCTACTGACTTAGATCTACCCATTGCTCTTCGAAAATGTACCCGACGTTGCACTACTCAACACCCTATCTCTCACTTTGTTCTTATCATGCTTTATCCCCTTCTTATTTGTCATTTGTTGCTTCGTTATCCTCTATTCTTTTTCTCCTCACTTTGTCAAGCTCTTGATCATCCTGGTTGGCATGCGGCAATGTTAGAAGAAATGTCTGCCTTACATTCTAGTGGCACTTGGGACTTGGTGGATCTGCCTTCGGGCAAATCTGTTGTGGGTTGTCGTTGGATTTATACCCTTAAATCCTCACCCGAAGGTAAAGTGGATAGGTTGAAGGCGCGCTTGGTTGCTAAAGGGTACACACAGGTTTATGGTGTTGATTACAATGATACATTTTCCCCTGTTGCTAAAATGTCTTCTGTTCGCATCTGTCTTGCTCTTGCAGCGATGTTTCATTGGTCTCTTCATCAACTTGACATCAAAAATGCCTTCCTTAATGGTGATCTTGAGGAAGAGGTCTATATGGAGCAACCACCAGGGTTTGTTGCTCAGGGGGAGTCTGCTAAGGTATGTTGTTTGAAGAAATCTCTTTATGGTTTGAAAGAGTCACCACAAGCGTGGTTTGGCCGCTTCAGTGAAGTCGTCATTAGCTTTGGGTTGACAAGGTGTGAAGTAGACCATTCAGTATTTTATCGACAATCCTCTGGGAAACGTCTTTTGTTGATTGTGTATGTTGACGATATCATAATTACTGGAGATGACACGAGAGGCATACATGATCTCAAGAACTTTTTGCATCTACAATTCCAAACTAAGGACTTGGGCAAGTTGCACTATTTCCTTGGTATTGAGGTTGCGCAATCAGATCAAGGTATATTCATCTCCCAACGAAAATATGTCCTTGATATGTTAGAAGAAGCTGGGATGCTTGGGTCGAAACCTTATGATTCACCGATGGACCCAAATCTCAAACTTTTACCAAACGAAGAGGAACCGATGTCAGATCCTGGAAGGTATAGAAGGTTGGTTGGCAAACTTAATTACCTTACAAAGAATCGTCCGGATATTTTATTTCTTTGTAAGTGTGGTTAGCCGATTTTGAATTCACCGCGAAAAGTCATTGGAATGCAGTCGTCCGTATTCTTCGGTATATCAAGAATGCCCCTGGAAAAGGAATATTGTACAGAGATATAGAGAACATTGATGTGGTTGGCTACTCTGATGCGGATTGGGCAGGGTGTCCAATCGATTGTGACGCGTTCTACTTCGGATATTGTGTTTTCATTGGCGGAAATCTCATATCATGGAAGAGCAAGAAAGCAGAATCGCCGTGGCTCGTTGAAGTCACGAGAATCGAATCTGAGCCATGGGACTTGCGACGTGTGAACTTATTTGGGTGAAACAGTTACCCAACGAGATTGGAGTGAAGAGTTCTTAGCCTATGACATTAATGTGTGATAATCAGGCAGCAATGCATATTGCATCCAATCCAGTGTTTCAAGAGCGCACTAAGCACATTGAAGTTGATTGTCACTTTGTGAGAAATAAGGTGCTAGCCAGGGAAGTTGTCACTTCACACGTCAGTTCACATGATCAATTGGCAGATATCTTCACTAAAGCTCTAAGAGGTCCTTGGGTTGAATATATATGTAACAAGCTGGGCACATATAATATATTTGCTCCAGCTTGAGGGGGAGTGTTGAAATAGTGTTAGAGATTGTTTTATTTTATTGTCTTTTATCCCACATAGGAAGATGAACTAGTAGTATTGGTTTAGTATACCCTATATATATGTAAAGGGACCCGAGGTAGCCAGTTAATGGAGTAGGTGAGCGCGGGATGAAGGTCACGAGTTCGATTCCCTACCAACACTTTCTTGGTTGAGCTTTGTCACACATGGCTTGCTGGTGTGGTTTACCTGGTTGGCGTAGTTTGCGGGCTAGTACGTCCGGCCCGGGTTTATCCAATGCGCACTCGAAGAGTAGCGGCTGCCCCCCGTCATCAAAAAAAAAAAAAAAATATATATATATATATATATATGTAAAGGGTATTTTATTAATTGATATAATAAAGAGATGATTCTTATTCCCTTCTATTAACACTTATCATGCAAATCAAAAGTTAATTACAAAATAAACAAAGGAGAGCCTTATATAGGCAAATAGAAAATCTAACCCTAAAAGGACTAAAATCCTAACCATAAAAGGATTACACTTAAATAAGGAAACTAAATATTATAATATTATATTTTAACAAGAAGCAAGTGATGATTGCACAGAAATTTCAGGTAGCCTTACCTAGTTTTTGCCGCTTGCTCCTAATGGTTTTAATTTTTTCCGGAGAACTGGGACTTGGAATACTTTCCTACAACACAACCCTGTTAGTATCAACACCAAAAATTTCAAAGCAGATGAGCATTTTCGAAAAATTCCAAGCTTACCTTGTTCCAATCTATAATGCTTCCGATAGGAGGCATCTCCGGCGTAATATAATCAGATGTACTACAATCAAACCCAGTAAAATCAATTAAAAATAAACCCAAATTAAATAAATAATGAACACTAAATTTTTTTTACAACACATACCTAATCGAAAGAGGTATTCATAAACTGGTCCGTCAAAAGCAAAAACACTAATTGCATGCATGTCATATATAACAAACAATTTAAAGACAACAGAAGTAAGCAATGACCAAATAATTTTACATCACATTGCAAAGACACAAGTATTAGAAAAAACAGGAGCAGTAAAAAATCAAATCAAAACACATTAATGCATTATAAGAAAAACACCAAATCAACCACAAAAATTAAACATTAGAAATGAAAATCCACTTTCACACTTAAGATCATAAGAGCAACAACTCTTGACGAATCAAAAACCAAAAGAAAACATCCAAGTACCAACTCAATGGTAATATCTCAATAAACATCAAATAGGGTCCAAAGCAAACCAACCTATCAAAAATAAAATTGCATACGTCATCAACCACACGATAAATATTGCACAAAGTCTTGTAGAATCAATTTAATTAAAAAAACAAGAACACTCAGGAATCAAATCAAGACACATGAATACATTATAAGAAACACCAAATAGGACACAAAAATAACACCACATCGGCAAAAGAAAACATGACATAAACAAACATTAGGAATGAAAATCCACTTTCACTCTTAAGATAAAAAAAGTAACAACTCCTGTCAAACCAAAAAACAAAGAAAAAACAGCGAAGTACCAAATAAGCCACAAAAATTACACCAAACGGCAAAAAGAAACATGACATAAACAAACATTAAGAATCAAATCCATTTTCACTCTTAAGATCATAAGAGAGTAGCAACTCTTGTCAAATAAAAAAAACAAAGGAAAAACAGTCAAGTACCAAATCAATGATAATATCTCAATAAACGTCGAGAAGCAAACCAACCAACCAAAAAGAAAACAACATATGTCATCAACCACACAATAAATATAGCACAAAGACTTGTAGAACCAAATTTATTATAAAAACAAGAGCACTCAAGAATTAAATCAAGACACATTAATACATTATAAGAAATACCAAATAAGCCATACAAAAATTACACCAAACCGGCAAAAGAAAATATGACATAAACAAACATAAGGAATGAAAATCCACTTTCACTGTTAAGATCATAAGAGCAGAAACTCTTGCCGAATCAAAAACCAAAGGAAAAACAGACAAGTACCAAATAGGTTCTAGAAGCAAACAAAACAACCAAAAAGAAAATTGCATATGTCATCAACCACACGATAAATATAGCACAAAGTCTTGTGGAATCAAATCAACTAGAAAAAACAAGCGCACTCAAGAATAAAATCAAGACACATTAATATATTATAAGAAACACCAAATCAACCACACAGCACTTTGAGATGAAGGGAACACACAAGAAAATCCAGCAGCCTTGTGCTCCTTTAAAGTTCTTGCCTATCAGTCCAACCCCTCGTACAAGCCGTCCACTTTCAGAGCACAAGTTCCCTGCATATACCATTTCTCTGTTTAAGATAGAAGCTACCAACTTTTTGCTAGTTAAGTTAGTGATTCACCTGCGGAAAGCAAAAAATTATTCCAAAGCTGATAGCTTGAGTTTGCTTCCATAGAGTCTAATGAACAACATGAAGCGCACATTTAGCATACGCAACATATAATTACCATAAAGATAAGGTAAAAGAATGCAAAAATACGCCAAATAAAAAAGAGACAAATGTCTCGGAAATATAAATTTTACCATATAGCAAAACTGAAAGCAAGTGCCAACCTCAATTCCTAGCAATCTTCGCTGTAATTATACAGATGCAACTTCAGTTAAAAGATGCTGAAAGTACTGGAAATCTTTAGCTACTACACAGTTAAAATCTAAAATTGCTTAAAACGGGAAATGAAAAAGGCGAAGATTTAACCTTAATATCTAGATGAGTCAATAAGAATTCTGCAAGAGATAGAATAGGCCGTTAACTCTAGCTCCAGTACACACGACAAGCTGTAAAATTAAAACATGGACGGAAACTAAGAATTCAATCTTGACACAAGTATAATGATTGTATCGAAGCTTACCTGATTAGCACGTGGTGCTGGTGGGGTGCTTCCTTCATACCTCCTGTAGGTTAAAAACCTGCAGACAACAAATTCACATTCTAAATTTTAGATGTCGAATATCAGCCACATTTTTTAGACAACGGCGAGTAATTATTTGGGTTTCTGACAAGTAAAGGGGCAATTTAGACAACGAAAGCAAGTGATGATTGCACAGAAATTTCAGGCAGCCTTACCTTGTTTTTGCCGCTTGCTCCTAATGGTCTTAATTTTTCCCGGAGACCTGGGACATGGAATAATTTCCTGCAACACAACCTTGTTAGTATCAACACCTAAAGAGCAGGAAAGAATGAAGGTTCAATTAATGCAGGCTTGTGATAACCTAATCGAGGAGCAACATCCCATGTCATTCGGAAGGAAGGATCCCAAAATGAAAAAAGGAAAAAGATATTTGAGATTTGACTATGTACAGGCCTAGAATAGGTTTTTCTTCAGCAAGTGCGGTACAAGAATCTAAAAAGATCACAGTTTTATCCTATAAAACAATTATATTGTTGGATCAAAGTGATCAAACTCCATAAAGAATTCAATAGAGAAAAGAAAGGCAATTATACCATAGGCAATCATGGCAGAACAATAGCAGTATACTTAAATACCAGAGTTAGTTAACTTCCATTAATTCTATAATCAAAAGACAATAAATTGTGTAACGATAGGTCACTTAATATTCAAACACATTATTCTCAAAATATCAGGAAGATTTTGAATCATCTCAGCAACAATACTTCATTGATTCATGTTGATTTGTGCTGTCTACTTTGAATTAAAATCCTAATACTATTCAGCGACTAACTAATAGTAAAATCTATCAGAATTCAAAACTAGTAAAGGTATCTGAACAAGAATGGGAAAATACCAATCATAAAGAGAAATTGAACTAGTCGATCGCGCATGGAATCAAACAACGAAGACTATCTTTACCATAGAACATATGTGGAAAAGAACTTGGAACAGACGGAGCTGCCTGACAGATACAAATTTAGTGCATGGTTATTACCAAACATAACGAGAAAAAAATATGAGAAACCAAAAAAATAATCTAAACCGCTGACCAACCAGCAAAATAAAACACGAGTCCAGAACACTAATTTCAGATTATCCTGATTTTCCACTAACCTGCACGTGCTCGGGATTTTACAGGCTGGAAAGATGGTGAATAAGTTCCGCACTAGACAGTCATTGAAAAAATACAAACTTATGAACTCCAAGTGCTATCAGAGTTCATTAGTAATGAACTAGAGAGTTTCTCAGGTTTGACGAAGTTGATTCCTATCTGTCTAGGCTCTGGATAGAGCTTCTTTAGAACTTGTAACCAAATCATCATCTATGCTGAACTTTGTCTTCAAACCATCAGGCAACGCCTGTGAATAAACATAATGAAAAATAAAAAAATCTCAATTACTTCAGAGGTGTCAAATATAAAAATATCAATTAGCTCATTTTGCACAATAGATCCACCACTCTTCTGCCAACACCACCAGTAGCTCCAGCCACCATTTTAAACCTTACCATAGCGTTGTGCATATTTCCTGGCATAGTAATCAGCCGCAGCTAGCAACGAAGCCTTTCCTTTAATTTGTTGTCTTTCTTCTGAACAGGCCAGACTCTTTTTATCCTCCAATAAAGAAAATAAATTTCTTAACGTTGAGATCCTAGCTTCCCCACCATATATCTGAAATATATTTTGACATTAAAGGAAATCTACCCCTTTAACCAAGAGTAAGCAAAATGAAGTTATCCATGGTAAACCAAGAGTAAGCAAAACAATTAATCTAACTAAGATTTCACATACTAGGTAAGGCCACATTTAGCATACGCAGCATATAATTACCATAAAGATAGGTAAAAGAATGCAAAAATACGCCAAATAAAACAGAGACAATGTCTCGGAAATATAAATTTTACTATATAGCAAAACTAAAAGCAAGCGCCAACCTCAATTCCTAGTAATCTTCGCTGTAATTATACAGATGCAACTTAAGTTAAAAGATGCTGAATGGATTAGTACCGGAAATCTTTAGCTACTACACAGTTAAAATCTAAAATTGCTTAAAACGGGAAATGAAAACGGCGAAGATTTAACCTTAATATCTGGATGAGTCAATAAAAATTCTGCAAGAGATGGAATAGGCAATTAACTCTAGCTCCAGTACTCACGACAAGCAGTAAAATTAAAACATGGACGGAAACTAAGAATTCAATCTTAACACAAGTACAATGACGGTATTGAAGCTTACCTGATTAGCAGGTGGTGCTAGTGAATCTGGGGTGCTTCCTTCAAACCTCCTGCGGGTTAAAAACCTGGAGACAACAAACTCACATTCTAAATTCTAGATGTCGAATATCAGCTACATTTTTTAGACAACGGCGAGAAATTATTTGGGTTTCTTTGGGTTTCTGACAGGCAAAGGGGCAATTTAGACAACGGAAGCAAGTGACGATTGCACAGAAATTTCAGGCAGCCTGACCTAGTTTTTGCCGCTTCCTCCTAATGGTCTTAATTTTTTCCGAAGACCTGAGACATGGAAGATTTTCCTGCAACAACCCTGTTAGTATCAACACCAAAAATTTCAAAGCAAATGAGCATTTTCGAAAATTTCCAAGCTTACCTTGTTCCAATCCATATTGCTTCGAAAGCAGGTATCTCCGGCGTAATATAATCAGATGTACTACAATCAAACCCAGTAAAATCAATTAAAAATAAACCCAAATTAAATAAATAATGAACACTGAAATTTTTTTACAACACAAACCTGATCGAAAGAGCTATTCATAAACTGGCCTGACAAAAGCAAAAACACTAATTGTATGCATGTCATATATGACAAACAATTTAAAGACAACAGAAGTAAGCAAGGACCAAACAATTTTACATCACATTGCAAGGACACAAGTATTAGAAAAAACACGAGCACTCAAAACTCAAATCAAGACAACATAAGTAAGCAAGTACTAAATCAATAATAATATCTCAATAAACATCAAATAGGGTCCATAACAAACCAACCTATCAAAAAGAAAATTGCATGCGTCATCAACCACACGATAAATATAGCACAAAGTCTTGCGTAATCAAATTAGTTAAGAAAAAACCAGAGCACTCAAGAAACAAATCAAGACACGTGAATACAATATAAGAAACACCAAATAAGCCACAAAAATTACACCAAACGGCAAAAGAAACATGACATAAACAAACATGAAGAATCAAATCCATTTTCACTCTTAAGATCATAAGAGAGTAGCAACTCTTGTCAAATAAAAAAACAAAGGAAAAACAGTCAAGTATCAAATCAATGACAATATCTCAATAAACATCAAATAGGGTCCAGAAGCAAACCAACCAACCAAAAAGAAAACATCATATGTCATGAACCACACCATAAATATAGCACAAAGTCTTGTAGAACCAAATTAATTATAAAAACAAGAGCACTCAAGAATCAAATCAAGACAAATTAACACATTACACCAAACCGGCAAAAGAAAAAATGACATAAACAAACATGAGGTATGAAAATCCATTATATCATAATAGCGCAACTCTTGTCGAATCAAAAACCAAAGGAAAAAAGTCAAGTACCAAATTAGGTTCTAGAAGCAAACAAAAAAAAAAACCAAAGAGAAAAAAAAATGCATATGTCATCAACCACACGATAAATATAGCACAAAGTCTTGTGGAATCAAATCAACCAGAAAAAACAAGAGCACTCAAGAATAAAATCAAGACACGTTAATACATTATAAAAACACCAAATAAACCACATAGCACGTTGATATAGTGAGTACATTGTGAGGAATTTAAAAAATAGGCTATGACAACTTAGCAAGTTCTACTTTTGTTACTTTAGCATATTTGAACAATTAGCGAAAATCGAAGAATTACTCCATTTAGTCGGTGCTTTTAGAATTTTGCCACCTTAAACAGAAGTGCTTTATATACCAACTTGATATAATAAGGAGGGGAAAACACAACTCAAATATAACTATTCAATCAAACTCTGGAAAAAATTATCGCATGCAATCAAAGTTTTGCTGCAGGGATTAAATGTTAGTTATTCAATGAAAAAATGAAGAATCAAAGATGCTGACATTACTTTAAAGAAGTAACCTAAATCACATAGCTGATAATGACTCACTCACCTTGAGGTGAAGAAAAATGCATAACTTTGCTAACTGGCTGCCATTGGTCCTGCAAATAAGAGCATGCAAAAGTTATTAATATATTGCATATGCTTGTTGATTTTCTCAAATTTGTAAGAAAGAAGCCGGGTTTCGACCTTGGTAGGACGTAGGGAACACTCAAGAAAATCCAAAGACCTTATCTTATACTTCTTCAAAGTTCTTGCCAACTAGTCCAACCCTCGTCTGAAGCCGTCCCCTTTCACAAAGACAAGTTCCCTGCATATACCATTTTCTTTAAGAAAAAAGCTACCAACTTTTTGCTAGTTAAGTTAGTGATTCACTGCGGAAAGCAAATGGGAATTCCATAACGGTGATAGCTTGAGCACAACTTCCATAGAGTCTCATGAACAACATAAAGCGCACATTTAGCATATGCAACATATAATTACCATAAAGAAAAGGCAAAAGAATGCAAAAATACGCCAAATAAAATGACAATGTGATGTCTCGGAAATATAAATTGTACTATATAGCAAAAGCGAAAGCAAGTGCCAACCTCATTTCTAGCCCTCACGAAAAGTGGAAAAAAAGTCGCAAAAAAAAAGAAGTTCAACAAGTTTAGGTGATAGGTTATGGATCTTGTTTGTAATTATACGATGCAACTTTAGTTAAAAGATCTTTGACGGATTAATCTCAAAAATCTTTAGCTCTTTGCCGCATACCAAAAAATCTAAAATTGCTTAAAACGGGAAATGAAAAAGGCGAAGATTTAACCTTAATATCTGGATGAGTCATAAGAATTCTCCAAGAGATGGATGAGGCCATTCACTCTAGCTCCATTACTCACGACAAGTCAGAAAATTAAAACATGGATGAAACTAAGAATTCAATCTTGACACAAGTACAATGACTGTATCGAAGCTTACCTCCTAAGGTGGTGCTAGTGAATCTGGGGTGCTTCCTTCATACCTCCTGCGAGTTTTTAACCTGGAGACAACAAATTCACATTCTAAATTCTAGATGTCGAATATCAGCTACATTTTTGGCGAGAAATTATTTGGGTATCTTACAGGTAAAGGGACAATATAGACAACGTAAGCAAGTGATGATTGCACAGAAATTTCAGGCGGCCTCACCTAGTTTTTGCCACTTGCTCCTAATGGTCTTAATTTTTTACGGAGACGTGGGACATGGAATATTTTCCTGCAATACAACCCTGTGAGTATCAACACCAAAAATTTCAAAGCAAATGAGCATTTTAGAAAATTTCCAAGCTTACCTTGTTCCAATCCATATTGCTTACGAAAGCAGGCATCTCCTGCGTAATATAATCAGACGTACTACAACCAAACCAAGTAAAATCAATTAACAATAAACCCAAACTAAATAAATAATGAACACTGAAATTTTTTTACAACACATACCTGATCGAAGAGGTATTCATAAACTGGCCCGACAAAAGCAAAAACACTAATTGCACGCATGTCATATATAACAAACAATTTAAAGACAACTGAAGTAAGCCAGGACCAAACAATTTAAAATCACACTGCAAGGACGCACGTATTAGAAAAAAACTCGAGCACTAAAAAATCAAATCAAGACACATTAATGCATTATAAGAAACACCAAATCAACCACAAAAACTACACATCAGAAATGAAAATCCACTTACACTCTTAACATCATAAGAGCAGCAACTCTTGTCGATTTAAAAACCAAAAGAAAACATCCAAGTACTAAATCAATAATAATATCTCAATAAACATCAAATAGGGTCTATAACAAACCAACCTATCAAAAAGAAAATTGCATGCGTCATCAACCACACGATAAATATAGCACAAAGTCTTGCGGAATCAAATTAGTTAGAAAAAAACCAGAGCACTCAAGAAACAAATCAAGACACGTGAATACAATATAAGAAACACCAAATAAGCCACAAAAATTACACCAATGGGCAAAATAAACATGACATAAACAAACATGAAGAATCAAATCCATTTTCACTCTTAAGATCATAACAGAGTAGCAACTCTTGTCAAAAAAAAAAACAAAGGAAAAGCAGTCAAGTATCAAATCAATGATAATATCTCAATAAACATCAAATATGGTCGAGAAGCAAACCAACCAACCAAAGAGAAAACAACATATGTCATCAACCACAATAAATATAGCCAAAGTCTTGTAGAACAAAATTAATTAAAAAAACAAAAGCACTCGAAGAATCAAATCAAGACATTAGTACATTATAAGAAATACCAAATAAGCCACACAAAAATTACACCAATCCGTGAAAAAAAAACATGACATAAACAAACATGAGGAATGAAAATCCATAAGATCATAAGAGCGCAACTCTTGTCGAATCAAAAACCAAAGGAAAAAAAGTCAAAGTACCAAATAGGTTCTAGCAGCAAACAAAACAACCAAAAAGACATCTGCATATGTCATCAACCACACGATAAATATAGCACAAAGTCTTGTGGAATCAAATCAACTAGAAAAAACAAAAGCACTCAAGAATCAAATCAAGACACATTAATACATCATAAGAAATACCAAATAAGTCACAAAAATTACACCAAACCGGCAAAAGAAAACATGACATAAATAAACATGAGGAATGAAATCTGTTAAGATTATAAGAGCAACAATTCTTGCCGAATCAAAAACCAAAGCAAAAACAGTCAAGTACCAAATAGATTCTACAAGCAAACAAAAAAACCAAAGAGAAAAAAAAACTGCATATGGCATCAACCACACGATAAATATAGCACAAAGTCTTGTGGAATCAAATCAACCAGAAAAAACAAGAGCACTCAAGCATAAAATCAAGACACATTAATACATTATAAAAACACCAAATAAACCACATAGCACGTTGATATAGTGAGTACATTGTGAGGAATTTAAAAAATAGGCTATGACAACTTAGCAAGTTCTACTTTTGTTACTTTAGCATATTTGAACAATTAGCGAAAATCGAAGAATTACTCCATTTAGTCGGTGCTTTTAGAATTCTGCCACCTTAAAAAGAAGTGCTATATACCAACTTGATATAATAAGGAGGGGAAAACACAACTCAAATATAACTATTCAATCAAACTCTGGGAAAAATTATCGTATGCAATCAAAGCTTTGCTGCAGGGATTAAATGTTAGTTATTCAATGAAAAAATTAAGAATCAAAGATGTTGACATTACTTTAAAGAAGTAACCTAAATTACATAGCTGATAATGACTCACTCACCTTGAGGTGAAGAAAAATGCATAACTTTGCTAACTGGCTGCCATTGGTCCTGCAAATAAGAGCATGCAGAAGTTATTAATATATTGCATATGCTTGTTGATTTTCTCAGATTTGTAAGAAAGAAGCCGGGTTTCGACCTTGGTAGGACGTAAGGAACATTCAAGAAAATCCAGCAGCCTTATACTCCTTCAAAGTTCTTGCCAACTAGTCCAACCCCTCGTACAAGCCGTCCCCTTTCACAGCACAAGTTCCCTGCATATACCATTTTCTTTAAGAAAGAAGCTACCAACTTTTTGCTAGTTAAGTTAGTGATTCACCTGCGGAAAGCAAATGGGAATTCCACAGCTGATAGCTTGAGCCTGCTTCCATAGAGTCTGATGAACAACATGAAGCGCACATTGAAAAGGCAAAAGAATGCAAAAATACGCCAAATAAAATAGAGACAATGTCTCAGAAATATAAATTGTACTATATAGCAAAACTGAAAGCAAGTGCCAACCTCAATTTCTAGCCCTCACGAAAAGCTGGAAAAAAGCTCCAAAGCAAAGAGAAGTTCAACAAGTTCAGGTGATAGGTTCTGGATCTTCGCTGTAATTATACAGATGCAACTTTAGTTAAAAGATGTTGAACGGATTAGTACCGAAAATCTTTAGCTACTACACAATCAAAATCTAAAATTGCTTAAAACGGGAAATGAAAAAGGCGAAGATTTAACCTTAATATCTGGATGAGTCAATAAGAATTCTCCAAGAGATGGATGAGGCCATTAACTCTAGCTCCATTACTCACGACAAGCTGTAAAATTAAAACAAAATGCTCCTCTCGATTAAGAAGTAAAAATAAGCAAAATTAGCTATAGTAAACAAGTAAATGAGATGAGCATTAACAAAAGTTGATTGTTCAAACATGCATGTCATTATTTGAATTGACTCATAGTATTTAACTAGATTTAAAAGAATGAAGAACCTTCAACTTGTGCATGAGAATGAAATACAATTCCTTTTTCAATCTAGGGACCGCAGATGAGCTCACTAAAATGACTTTAACAAAATCCTAAACCAATCATTTCATAAGCAATGACTTTAAAAAGATGCAACTAAAAGGGAAAACAAATTTTGCAGTGAAAGAGAGATTAAAGGAAACTTTACCATCTTGTCAGTGTTGTAAGAAGCCACGTTGCCGATGCCAGATTTCCAATGTTGACCAGCCCACAATACCTCACAACCCAATGATAATGAGGATTCACACACTGCAAAGATACATAAAAGCAGTCAGTTAGCAAAACTGCAAACACCCATCTTTGGCTTTTCCCAAGTTCAAATTTATCAAAATGTTAACCCGAGATAACTATTGCTGGCTGAACATGCATTTTACTTCATCTATGTAATGAATGACCGTTTTGACCTTCACAAACTAATCATCATATGATCAAACACATAAGTGATTCATATGAATTGAATTGAAACTACAATGCTAGTATTTGATGCCTTAAAATATTTTTAAAAAAATTGAAAAATAGAAATGAAATTGCACCATCATGAAGCTCATGTCCGACTTTTCAAAGTCAAATAAGATGTATGTGATGGAAGCCCCTTGTCCCCATATACTGCATGTTTAATGTGCTAGAAGACTAGTGTAATATTCTTATTACTCTTAAACTATATCCTGTGAGATTGTTATGGTAAACCTTTTGCCATCTTGTGGAGTCATTATGTGTCCCTGCATTTTCCACAGGACAACATACATAGTCAGCATAGATAGTAAGAAACGAAAACAAAAATGTACCCCCGTTAGTATTTCTTGGGTTGTTTGACTTGAAGGAAAAAAAGAGCAGGTAATTTATTCCTTCAAAACTTGTTGCCCGAGAATCTAGCAGCTTATGATGGACATCCGTTGCTTTTAATGCTTAGCTAGGTGATGGACCAGAGAGTTTGTCATCAGAAATCCAAAGAAGTCCAGATAAATAAAATATTAAATACAACGAGTTGAACAATAAAATTATAATACCTATCTAGAAAACATGGTTGAAGTTTCCATTGCCAATTTTCTGGAAAAGAAAAACATTAGCTAGTTAGTAAAGCATTTTAATAATTAGCGTTCTCTTTATTTTCATGAAAATCCGAACGGTAGCGTGAAAGTCCATCACCACCAATACCAGCGGGGTAAAAACCTGGAGACATAAAATTCACATGCTAAATTCTGGAAGAGGGCAAAAAAAAGCAACCAAATAATTCGTACATGAATTTCAAAGGGAAAAGTTGTGGAGATAGTAAAAAGTTATGGATAATACATGTTACTTTCCAATCAAAATTTCCAAGTCAGGGGCTCTAATCTGTGACACTGAGCAATATTAAAAATAAAGATAAATATTAAATCCTAATACAAAAGTTAATTACTTCAAGAAAAAGCTAGAACCACCAATGTCCTCGTTGAGTCAGATTTATATGCATAAGAATAAGGGAACTTAGAGAGCACGGTAAGCATACACTTACTGACCTTATTGTCTAACTTCTCGTGTATTTTTTGGGTCATGCAATGATGCACAATACAAAACTCAACTTTCAAAAATATCTTAGCTAAGGGAAGGCAGACGGAAGAAAAATGTATTCCCAAATGTGCTTTTATGTTTTTATGTTTTAGGCCAATTAACACAAACTACAAACCAACATTGCCACTAGGGCTATCAAGATGATTCAGGTTCCAGAAATAAATCTACTTAATTGAAATATACATCAACAAATAGATGTAAATGTTAGTCATGCTGCCGATTGAATTCCTCATAGCAATCACATTAACAAAAAAGATTATAAGCCCATTACTAAAATTAAACCATGAAATAAAACAATTTACCCGATGCAAGAAATTGAAGACTTTATACGGAGTCAGAAATAAAATGAAGAAAAAAAGAATTATCCCAAAGGTAGAAAAAGAAATAAACAGAATTATTAACAATTAAATTGCAATTAATATGTGGTTAGCCTAAAAAAATCAGCAAGTACAGTATATGGAGATTGACCAGAAAAAAACCTCTTAATGTATCTAATATAATTCCAATTGCAACTTAATATTTCTTGTATAATCCAAATCAATTACCTTAGAGCATTTTCCCGGAGATTGAGTCGTCGAAACCTCCGGCGACGGAAATATACCTCATCCTCCGCCGCCGCTGGACTTCCACAGTGACGGCTCCGACTTGGTCCACTTCAGAACCTCAGCGTCCGCCGATGGCCTCCACAATTTTCCACCTTTGGACTATTATCTTTCTCAAGAAATGTTTCTTTTCTTGACTTCTCAACACAACCCATATCAATACAACCAAGATCCATTTCTCACTACGGAAAACCCAATTAATAAATAAAAAAGGATTTCTTGATTTCTTTTCTTTGAGGGAGGGGGTGGTGTGGGTGATGAATACAAAAGAAAACAAGAGGGCTTTTAATATCCAAGACGATTATTCAAAGAAATTGGACGGGAGAAAGAAATTTCAGAAGAGGATGTTTTTCTTTGTTTTGTAATGAAGAAACTATCCGTTGAAGGACGAATATATCGGTCCCCAACGGTCAAATGGACGAATATATGACGGTGAAACAAAGCTGGCGATGGTCTGGTTCTAATGATCGCTCTCCCATTCGCCGGGATATTTCTTCTCCTCAAATCTCCCTCTGAAATATATTAACAGTCTAATAACTCATAATATAGGATTAGAGGATTATAAATTTTAAACACACCGACTTGAAAGCCTTTCAACTTAAACCTTCCTTTTCAATCTTACCGTTGATTTTATTTCCCAGCTTTCCTTATGAGTTATAAGGAAGGTTTAAAAACACAATGAGTTATATAGGTATGAGAAACTCGTCGTGTGAGAGAGGAATCACGACATATCCTCCCTAATGTCTGTTTGAAGAATTTCTTCTTCACTGATTCCGAAGTGAGTCACTTCCATCATCGAATAGATCTCTTCTTCATAGATCTTTCATCCGAGGAATATCCTCAAATTGATACACATGTATTAAATCCACGATAATAGACGAACTTCTTCGATTTACGGTGTGGCCTCGAACCTGTCCGACTCCTCGTTTTTGATTATCCGGGCAATCCGCTGAGATATG
>JABTTQ020001641.1:0-99066 GCA_016081115.2 Rehmannia glutinosa | reverse complement strand
TTTTTATCGGCATTTAGTATTGCTTATCTTTGCTTTGTGAAAGCCACGACATGTGTAGGCAAAGCACTCAGCTCTAAAGGTAAAAGCAAAGATTCCTTTGGCCCATCCCCGTCAGTACAGGAAATTGTTGGGAGGAAAATTATTGCTTCATTCGCCCCTCTTTTCAAACGGATAGTTCAACTAAGAAATGCTCCTCTCACTTTAACAACAAATACCAGATTCCAGGTCAAATTAAGGCTTTTCACATGAGAAAATGCACAAATCTTATCATTGACTAACAAACAATCCACATGGTGAACCCAATACACACTCCATAACAAAACCAAACTAGGGATGGTTAACCTATCCGAATTACAACTGGCAAGTCAATCCCAAAGAATATGAACAAAACAATAAACAAAATATATAAGTGGAATTGAAAGAATAGCGAAGAGCATGAATCAAAGTAGCAAATCACTTTTACACAAACTAGGGCACATATTCCGTCTCCAGGGTTGGCTGTGTCCTTGTCACTGTAGCAGCTGGCGCTTTTGTGCTACCAACATTGGTCATATGTAAAGATTCACCAACCTCCGCAGCCCTCTCCATTTTATGCAATTTTTTTCTGTGCCTGTACTTTTTCACCCATACTACCACCAGTCCCAACATAACCAACAATGCAAATCCTCCCACCACTGCCCCAACAATAATCCACACCTTTGATTTATTCTTCTCAGCACCTCCACCACCAACTACAATTGAAAAGTGGCCCTGTTGGAATGTTGTGCAAATGTTATCTGACAACACATCGCTCAAGTTGACTGATCCGTTTAAATCAAATAAAACACACTTTGGAACTGAACCATCATTGGGCACCCGTCTCAACTCCGAGAACTGGATCGATATGGGCTGACCAGATGCCCGAATATAAAGCTCAGGCAAATTTCTAGCCATTAAATCGGAAGCATCATAAAGAAGAAGACCCAACACGGGAGCTAAATATGTGTAACCCGGAAGGGGGTAATATGTCATAGACCAATTTCCTGTTATGGTACACCAAAACAAGCCTCTCCACGTATGGCTGCTCCACGACTCCTTTGGGGATTTCAAACTCTTTGTACATACTGACCCCTCTCGTCCTTAAGCTACCACTTCTGAGCCTCATTGCCGAAACCTGAATCCCGGTGAGATTTGAGGGGACGACCCCATCATAAACAACACCGGTCTTTGGACGGAGAAATGCTTGGTATGCATAGTCTTGAGGACAGCATCTAGTGCCCGGGCATCACTTACTGATGAGCCAGGCAATTGAGCGCTCAAGACTGACAGGAAGAGCCACGTTAGGAGAAAAAACATCGCGAGACTTGTAACAAGTCCATCAATATTAACCAGAGCGAACCCAATCCAACAGCAAATTATTATTTTTATTATTGAGAAAAGTGCGAAAATTCATTCCAGAGGTGGAACTTGTAACCGTTGCAAAAAGAAGCAGCTGTAACCCTTTACATTCTTTTGCTCTAAAAGATACCCTAACCATCCTTTCAGTGAAAAAGAGAGCATCAATTTTGTCAGCCTCTGGTAGAAAGTTAATTAACATGTAATTAGTAACTCCCATCCTGCACAAGATGAAATATATTGTAAGTATATAACAAGAATGTAGATTAATGGTGTCGGGCACAAAAGAAAAAAATCCCAAACCAGGGAAAGGCCAGGTCGAAGCGCCGACGAAAAAATGAGCAGGAATAGAGAGAGAGGTTGTGGGGGGGTTGGGTATTTGCGGTGTTAGCATAAGGGCCTAGTCGATGCATAAGGGTTGTACCCGAAGCCATCCAATTTTTAACACGTGTCCCATTAAAGATTTTAATTATTTTTCTTTCTTCTTTTTGTGAAATTTAAACCAAACAGGTCAACCATTAGACTAAAATCTGGGGATCTCAAATCCCTCCAAATAATGGTGAATTTTTAAAAATTGATATCCAGCAAATTTTATAGAACTCTGTTGTAACAAAACCGATAATTTTCCGGATCTTTGTTCAAAAATTAAAACGGTCTTCCTTCAAATTGATTTTCTTTTTACCCCTATCTGCAGATAGTCGCATATTTTTATGTCATGGATGCATTGTTAATTAAATAGTAAAGAAGAGAAGAGGGGTGAACAACATTGAAATACAAATTCCTACACAGTTTGACCTGATTATTATTAACTTTTTATTCCCACTTCACGTGCCAGACTCCAGGACAACCCCAATTCACTTTCTCATAATTTTTAAGTTGAAATACCACTATTTAGAGCAGAAAACTATACGATGAAAATAATTTTGGAAAGACTATTATTAAAAAGGTATTCAAGTTAATCAGTTCAAATTGAATGATGTAAAATCAAATCACCCACATTAGTTTCTACTTTATTCATAATGAACCTGTTTTTTCATGCATGTGATTGTGTGCTGCAAATAAACGTGTTCTCTTTAGGATAAGCAATATATTAAATCGTATTAACTCCTTGACCAATATTGTTGGCATAACAGAAACGAATGAATTTAACCACACACAAGACCAGTCTAATTAATTACCTGTTCATTAATTACTTCCCATTCTATACTAAACGCATGTAACACAAATCTTGTGATGACACCCAAAGAATCAGTGACAGACTCTCTCAACTAATTAAGGAAATAAAAATTTGAAAAAAAATGAAGAAAAAAAGAAACTAATGATCAATTAGCATTTCATGCAGTAGTCTGTCTGTCTATTCCTGTGTAGGAGGAGGAGGACGTGGAGTAGTGGAAGCTGATGGAATGTCTGGTTTGTCCCGCAGCGAGATTGAAGAAGAGCTTCTAGACAAAGAATTGAGAGAGGTGGAGGATCGTGGTGACCTTGGTGAGGGTGGCGACACGGATAGCATCCTCGACACTGCTGGTATTGGATAAACTTCTGTAACCTCTTCGATACCCTCATCCAAGTATACAACGTCCTGCATTGTCAGTTGGTGATATTCCACAATCTCTCTTAAGAAGCGGTTCTCACGAGCGTATACTGAATTTTCATGAGCCAACCGAGCCTTCTCAGCCAAAAGTGTCTCCAGTTGGAGCCGTATCTGAATGAATATATGTATACATGTTTTAACAACAAATCTAAAATTAGTAATATTAAAAATCTGAGATGTAATAATTCAATACCATGTCATCATCAGCAGGATTAACTCCCTTTTCACGAGCCTCTCTAAGGATTTTATTCTCTTCTTCTAACTGAGAACACCGCTGTTTTGCAAACGCTAAGTCTGCTTTAACTGTTTTCAGCTCTCGAAGAAGTAGTTTTGCTTTGGCAGCAGTCGCCATTGCCACCTGTAATCCACCAAATTAAAGATATCACACAGAAAAAAAAAAAAAAAAAGGAAAGAACAATAAATCACACAGAAGACCAATATCTATATGTAGTTCAAGAAACTGTCAACTAATTAATGACTTGAATTGGTATCATGAATTAGATACATAACACATTTCACACAGTGGCCACCTTACGTCGCGAGATGCCTTGAGCTGATCTTCTTGGCTGGTTTGATTCGGTGATTGCTGCCCTGGACCATATACAAAGTTATGTCCCTCATTGTTTCCTTTTCTCCTTATCTGTATTTTACGTGTTTCTTGGATAAAATCAGCAGTCTTATTTTCGACAATTGTCGTCCTTCCTGAAAATAAACCAATGACAGAAACAGACGTTGATATATAGCATTATATTTCATTTAAGACATTCAGGACAGGACAGCAGGGTGCTAGCTATTCTTTTCAATGTTATTTCAACTCTTAACATTACTACAAGTGAACATCACATAGAGCTAGAAGCATAACTCGATGGCATTATACCTGAGGAGGTATGAAAATGAGATTATATATATGCTTGTGGACAGAAGAAATGTGAGGTTTCAAGAGATGAGATAGAATGCTAATCTTGTAAAAGAAACATCTTGTGTAAACTTACCTCCAAAGCATTTCCAATGGTGTCCCCAATGCGGTTCATGGAAGATGTCAGTGCATCCAGCCCTTGCGCAGAGTAGGATTATCCATCTTCTTAGAATTTTCAACCTGGAATAATTAGATAAGAAAGAAATGAACCAAAAACATGGCAAATGAGACAAGAAGCTTAAATCCTAAAAATGCATATGGATATATATACTCAGCACTCAACTTATTTGTTAATTGGGTAGTATTTTCACCTGATCATCAACCCTGGAGGAATAGAGCATTTCGGTCTTGTTTGGTTAAGATATTCCGACTGATAGGGCACGTTATCATCATCAAGAATCGCTTTAGCTTTTCTGGCCAGAACCCCCAAAAGCTGCCTGCTTCATTCGAACTTCCCATTGATGTATAGTCATAGGTTGGACCTCCCTAATTTTTTTGGCATCAAATTACATAAGCAAATAACAAATCCAGTTTTCCATTGAGCGGAACGGGAAAAAGAGAATACGTGTTGGAATTTCCTATTGTAGTGTTGATTCATAGAGCTAGGTATCAACCATTAAGGATCATGAGACAATCCCAACTCAAAAATGCAACTTTTTTTTTTGAAAGACATCCCATTTATGTATAGTATATATATAAGAGGACTTAAGGCATGCAAATAAGTGAAAAAGGCAGATAATATAAGACGAAAGGTATCAGCACAAGGCAGATCAATTTACAGGTCTAAGCAGAAAAGGTGGCAACATACATACGGGAGATGTAATCTCCGATCCATTTTCTATTGCCTTTAGGAATCAATAAGGGAATATAGTCTGATCCGAGAAATTAGACATACATATGTTATTCAGAGAAGAAAAAAAAAAAATAGAGGAGAGGAGGAACCTTTGAGTGGTCTTTGAAAACAGAGTGGTGGGCATAGGCGGAGGAATGGGAGGAGTCACGATGCGCGGCGGAGGCCATTATGGCCTGAGCAGCCAGAGATGAGGATGTGGAATGAGTCCCCGCCGTGGGTCCTCTTCGAGTGGCGGATATATATCCTCCTTCAAGGTGGACGATCTTCCCATCCCTTGCCTCCTCCTGTACGCCATCCTGTTTTTCTTTTTCTTCTTTATAAATATCGGATGTGGAGTAGTATATGGTTTTGTCGGGATCTCAAAATCAATGAGAATCTGTCGGGGACGCCGCGGGTACCACCGAGCACCACCACAGAACCTGGAAATGTATTTAAGGATGCAGTGATTCGATTCGATGGAATGAAAGAAAGAGAAAAAGGAGTAGAAACTGAATGTCCGGATGTGAGCTCACGTCGTAACCAACTATCCTCTTTTTAGGTTGGGACGACATATATTTTTTTTTCTTTAATTAATAGGTAAAAAGTACTTTTTTAAAAAAAAAAAAAAAACACTAAATTTTGAGACATTTTGAATTGTTCAATTAAATGATATCATTCATGATCATATTATAAAATATCTGTCTCTCCAGGTACAAATTATTATACAATACATGTAAACAATGCCAAGAATTTAAGGACAAAATAATCATTTAATAAATAAATAAAGTAATTTCTTTTATGACTTCTCTCGTATAAATTCTTTAACAAAGTAACCTTAAACGAAAGATTTTATAAATCCAAGGGTGAAAGCAAAGTGTTGATGGAGAATGTGATAACCTTAAACCTATAAAATGTTGAGCCATCGAATATGTGACGGACTCTCACGTGTTGAATGCAGATAAGGACGGTCAAGATGTCCCGATCCGAGCAGGCTTCTGACACTATACTACATTATCTATCGTTGTAGCTATATCTCAAGTCTCGAAGACCGGTCTTTGACTGGGTAACAATAAAATACACCCAAAGCGAGGGCGAAACAAAACCGTAGAGATAGTAGAACGTGGAAAGCAGCAGAGCAACTCCGGCCACTCAGTTGAATGTTTATGTGACCAAGTTCAGTTTCAGTTCCGATTCAATGTACTGACCGACGCTAACATTTATCCAAACATCTTTACACTCGCTTGCCCTCAGCCTCAGATCTTTGGATTTCCCCTTTTATTCTACCACACTTTTCACTTCACCTTTATCCAATCAATTCTCCACCTCCGCCATTGAAAGGTATGTATTTCAACCAATTACTGACCTCTTTAGCGAGCATAATCCTTCTTTGTTATTGTCTTCAACTAATTTCTTTACTCTCGGATTTCAATTTCAGGACTAAAGAAATCTTCTTTCCGTTGCAATTGATAGGGTTTTGCGTCGATTCCATCTCAATTTCAACTCAAGGTTCCTATATTTCCTTCCCTTGCTATCATTGGATTCTTTTTTTACCCTTTCGGCGCTTTTGCCTGCTTTTCGTTTATGTAACGAATTTAGTTTTATGCAATCATTTTTTTCAATCACTTTTGTGTTTAATTCACCCTTTTAATTATGTTGCTCACTTTTCCTGTTTGTATTTCTCTCCATTCCTTCAACATTAATTTTATATATTTTCATGGGTATTTGGTGGCAGAGAGTTCTAGCTTGCAGGCTCAATGATTTAAAAAAAATGGATGGAAGTGTTTCTAATTTTATTTCGTAGACCTCTATTCGATAGATTTCAATCTTTGTCTTTCTACGATTAGTTTGCTTTTGCTTAAATTGGAACATTTGTAATATTTGTATTCCTGAGAAGCTCTGACCAAAAGTCTGCCCTTTTCTTTAGGGTGACTTTTAGTCCTTGTGACATGGGTACTGAGGCATGTCCGGGTGAATTAATGAAGGAAGAAATTCTCTCACAGAATTTCATTTCCATTTCCATTTCCAAAGTAGCTGATAAAACCTGTGGCATTGTTGAAGCAAAGAATGTCATAGTGTTGTCTCAATCTTCCACACCGGCAGCAGATCATAGACAATCTATAGGGCCGCTAACTCCAGATTCCAATCGAGAGAATGGGGAACTAGACCATGATTTTTCATCCCCACTCACACTGGTTTCTTCCACTCTCAATGCTTCTACGCAGAGTAATCATCCTACTTCTCCAGATGGAAACAGCTCAGAAACCCCAAAAGAGACCTTATTTGATTCGTTTGCTCCAGGTCCTGATAACGTCCTGCTTGCTCCTCACCACAGGAAATATAGGGAAGAATCACGGATCCATGTTGTCCGACGGCTCAACTTTCTGTGCGAGACTCATTTGGTCAGAGATATTAGTCATGAATCAAACATGGAAACAATCTCTGATGAAGAGCATTTGTTTGAGATTGTGTACGACACTATACTGGATGCAATTGTTTCAGAGCAGACCAAAGAACTTGGTGCCAAGTTTCCAACTCGGTTTTCAGGTTTAGATGGATTCAGGACACCTAAATCTGCACCACATCTCAGTGGGATTGCTGAAACATGTCCTGCCGCTCCAGTGAAGTCCACAAGTAAGTACAGAAACATTGACAAGGAAATATGCAAAAAGCTTGAATTCTAACTGCTTTCCTTGACAGGAAGTTGATGTAGTCTGAAAAGTAGCCCATATTTTGTTAGATTCATTTACTTATGTGCTCTGATACTTCTGTGCCATATTAATGATATCATAAGGGAGCACTGTTGTAATATTGTTCAATGACATATTTATATTGGGAACAAGTTTACAGTTTTCTGTCTGCAAGTTTATGCTTTACTGGTCTGTTACTAGATAGTTTGAGTTAATTGCATTTTGCCCTCCAAACTATAGTGTTTATTGCACCTTGCCTGCTAAACTTTGAAAATACATATTTTAGCCTCTGAACTATAAATCCCTCTATGATTTATTGAATTTTACCCCCTTGAGCCAACCAACGTTGACATGTTTCAACTCTTGATAGGTCCAAGTCAGCTCATGGGTTAAGTGCAAAACGTTTAAAGTTAGGCATTCAAAAGAGAAATTCTCAAAATTTAGTAGGCAAAGTGCAAAATTCACGATAGTTTGGCGGGCAAAGTACAATTATCCCATAACTTTTTCATTCATCTAGATTTTGAGAGTACTGTTGAGTTCTTGGTTAATTGTTTGCAATAGCTGTGTATCGGATAAATATTTTCTGTTTGGCCAATGCATGCATGTGTTGCAGTGCTTTTAGTTCCTAAGAGTATAAGGAAATAAATTTGAGCCCTTGCGAAATTGGTAACAAAGCAAGGTCATCGGACCATATGGCATATGGTCCATATCAAGAAGAAAAGAAGATGAAAAATATTGTTCAGGACCTAAGAAAATAGCTAGTATGACATTTGAGGCATGCAGGTAACGAAAGAACTGTATATGAATATTGTTAACGAGAACCCCATTCATATTCGTTACCTTTGTAACACTAGAAGGCTAGGTATGATTTAGGTGCTAGTTGGGGAGCACATTAAGAGGTTGAGATTACTGCAGGCTGCAGCTCAAGATCCATTTCTGGAACAATTTAAATATGTATTTCAGGAAAAATGCTTCATTCATACGTCAAGGACTAGCAACCGACAACTATTATGTGACTCTTGATATGTTGGTAAATTTCATATATGAGGAATGCCCATAATTTGTAAAACCCTTCTGTATTCAAATTTTCTGTGTCTGCTTTATAGACTGTTCAAAAGGAGCATAATATGATTTTCAGTCCAAGGAAGTTCCTTTCCGAAAATCTCAGTCCAGTCTCCTGTAATTTGTCAAATGAGTTTTTCAATTTTTTTTTTTGAGTTATCATCTTGATATGAAATTTATTTTATGATAATTAGAATCCTCGATACTTTCATGAAATGTGACTTATAGTCTTTACATTTTATTTGTCAGCTAATTATCACTTCTATATGTGTGGTCATTAAAAGAAAAGACAAGAAAACCATTTAGATCTTAAGTCATTTGAAATCAATAATACATTATGACCACACCTATTGAAGTGATTAGCTGGCAAAAATACATTTTCATTATCATTTTATAAATTATACTACATATACGAAAACAAATATTTGAGAAAACATATAATATAAAAAAACTTTAGCTTCTGTTATGCATAAATTTGAAAGAACAAATATTAAAGACTTAAGTAGAGAGTGGATGAAATTCTATCCATTTACGCTGAATACAAGAATTGGGAAAGCTATTCCATCTTCTGAAATGTATTATTTCGATAAAAGTGAGATTATAACTTTGTCAAAAAAAGAATCATAAGGTTTAACAATTAATGAACATACACAACATACAGACACGACAAAAGTGCTTCGCTTCCTAACAAAGCAAAATTTTGAATGGTCATATTTTCTCCTATTTTGCTGCAGATTGCCAGCCATTTCAGTTTATCTCTAAACTTACAGAACAAGGCATACTTCTACGGAATAATGAAAAGTTAGATACATTGTGATATGCTTATATCATGGTAATGTCTTCTTCGTTCTACAACTTCTAATATCAATCCAAGTGAAAAAACACATACAGAACTTTAATAGTGAGACCATCCTCTTTATTAATTATCTTTCGAATGTCGATAAAGCATCACGGCGCCAAGCCCTCTGCAACCTGAAAATAATATTAGATCCTAACCACCTGCTGAGATATACTACAAGCGGCATAGAGTATAGATTTAATGCATTTACCTTTGCAAGAGTCAATCAATCACCTGACACATAAGATTTATCTTCATAATACCTTCTCTCACTTTCAGCCTTTCTCTCATTTCGTCTCTGCACAGAGCCGCTTTAGTACAGATTTTTTGTCCAATATACTCAAAGTCATGGAGCATAAGTGAAGAAAAACTAATTCGTAAAGCTCAAACTCTTAAGACAGTAACAGAGGTGAAACCTGGTATGCCTCGTGATTTGATACAATCCTCCTGATTATTGTGCTAGTTGTAATGTCCAGAGGACTTTCCAGCAACTTAAAGATACCAAGGCTAATTGGAATAGCATATCTACTCTGCTTCTCCTACATAATTAGCGAATGTAAGAACATTTGGCAACTTTCACTTCTCCCACAAAATTAGCAAATGCAAGTAACCATTTGGTAACTTCCATTTCTCCCACAAAATTAGCAAATGTAAGCAACCATTTGGTAACTTCCATTTCACCCACAAAATTAGCAAATGTAAGCAACCATTTGTTAACTCCCGCTTTCTCCACTAAATTAGCAAATCTAAGCAACCAGTTGATAGCTAGCTTATAATACATGTCCTGAGATTATTAAACTATATACCTTCTGAAAATCATTATCCTCAGCCACAGATCCATGTACAACCAAAGAGATATTGAAGGTTGTTATCTGCAGCAACAACAATTACAAATGAGATAGAAATCAAACGCTCACAGGACATTCGACAAAGCTTGAGTTTCACCAGAGGGTGATGGCTATTAAAATCAATTCTTTTTATTCATGGCAGTAAAGTCCATGACATAAAACCATGAACTACCAAAACTCAACCTCATCGTATTATATAGTGAATCAAAGAGGTAAGCAAGATTCAACACAAGTGGATCATCTCTCCCTCACTTAGATTTGCATTCATCATCATGTTTCAGAAAATGAACCATACAGAAATGCCAATACCAAAACACTCTTAAATGTCAACTTGTGCTCATCAAATTATGAGGATCCTTAAAACCCTGCTTACACGAAAGGAAGTATCATTTAAATCTTGTGCTCATCATTAGGTAGGTTTCAAATCAATCAGCTTTTCAATACCTAAGAAAAGATGAAGTTCTTTTAACGCAAAATGTAACTTGTAAGCATAACACTTAAAGTTCTTTTTTAAATATCATGCTTTAGTGGCGAGTGCCAGCAATCAATTATTGGCCACACTTCACGTTTTCTTCTGATAACTATGCCGTATATCTCTTGTTGATCATGCAAAGACATACTCACCATATCTTTTGACACCTCCCATGGAGCACCAATAATCACCTCATCTGCATATCGGCAAGCCAAAACGCTCAAGCTTCTTTCATGAAGATTCATAATTGGGCGGTGAGCTCCTCTATTTGAGCTGCAACCAAACCATACCGGAAAATGTCAATTTGCCTCAAAACTTTGTAATAATAATACCATCCTTCTTATTACTTGAGCTCACAACTACAAAAAATTTGCTACAAGAGTAGACCAACGCACTATTAAAAGCAATATGGTCATCAGAAAAATAAAAAGCAGTTAGTGTAATCACCACTCAGAATTTGACTTTAACAGAATTAATGAAACTCTCAGTTAAGTAAGCTATGTACGCTGCACAGATATGGATATGACATAGTACATATAACTGAATATGACAATTCCTAAAAGAATTGGATAGGACACAGCTGGGATAGGGCGATATAAGATTGTAATACCCCCGAATTTTATTCTTTTATTAATATAAAAATTTAATTATTAGAAGCTAAAATTCTTACATAAATTGAAATCAAAATTTTCCTGAGCCCAAAATCTTATAATCCCAAGTTAAGTTTAATGCATTGTTAATATAGCCCATTAATCACTTCTTATTAGCCCAAATTCAAGTTTAACCCATCATTATTTTAGCGTATTAATTCCTTCTATAGATAGAATCCCTGGGATTCAAAACGATCCCCAACAATCTTCTTCTATTATCCTCTTAGCAAGAATTTCAAAATTTCCTTGAGCCTAAAAATCTTATTAGAGCTGTCCAAAAAAAAATTATTAGCAAATTTAAGTTTAAATGCATCGTTACTGTAGCCCATTAGTCATTTCTTATTAGCCCAAATTCCGTTTAACCCATTAATATTTTAGCGTATTATTAATTCCTCTACAAATAGAACTGCAAGATTTAAGACGACCCCATCGTTCTTGATAAATGGGTTTGGGTAGAACTCATCCCAAAAGCTAGCTCAAGCGGAGAGGGTGAGCAACCGACATTTATACACAATAACACCACGTGTAATTGGCGATGGGGACACAAACACAAAATCTAACACCACTCATGCGAGCATGCCAATCCAAATTGACCGGGTCGATTCCCAACATCTCCTCCAAACCAAACCTGGGTGCTCTTATACCATCTCAACGACCCGCTTTTCGGATCGACGATCGTCCCCACAAATCAATACGTGTCTTCCCAGCGCATTTTGTCCTCACTCACGCGCTCCATGAGAACAACTTCCCCCAAGGTTCACCCATCATCGTGTTATTGCTTCTCGACAAAACATGTTTAACTTCGGAGTTTTTATATGATGAGCACTAGTACCTATCAAATTTTTGAAGCACTCTTTAATTGTACGATCCCACACTTGCACACGCCTCGGGATTCTCCTTTTTCCGAGTGTGTGATCGATTCATTCATGTTCTTCTCCCCCCTGTAAGCACGCCCGCTCTTTGTCAGTGCCTTTATTACACCGACAATCACCCCCGCCCTCTTTGGCCCCGGGCGTCACATGCTACCATCTTTCGCTTGGTTTGTCCCCGAACCACACCGTATTGGGACAAGTCCCGCTCTAATACCATCATAAATGGGCTTATATAGAACTCATCCCTAAAAGCTACTCGAGGGGAGAGGGTGTTTGACCCACATTTATACACAATAATAGCACAAGAAAATCGGCGATGTGGACACAAACTCTAACATTATAAAACTCCATCCTCTCTTATCCTCTTATCAAGAATTTCAAAATTTTAAAAACAAATCAACGTATCTATTAATAAGATTCTTTGGAGTCATTATTATGTAATTGTTGAACACAAACTGTTTATTTATACACAATCGTATAGTCCAAATAACTTATTTATGCAGGCTCGCTTGCAAACACCAAGTCAACCCACATACACCAAACCATCCAATCAACCACTACCTTGTAGCTCAGTGGTATCACTAATCCTTTATAAGGGTGTTAACTAGGATTCGAACCCAGTATCTTTTGGTTTATTTGAAATTTATCTCCTCTCCTCCAACCAAGATCTCAACTTATTAACAAACCAAATCATCCAATCAGTTTAATACCAACTCACCCACAACAATAAATCTCAAATATGCCACAAACCAAGACCACAACACAACCACCCAAGTCCATATCATGCTCCTCTACCATCTTCGTCGCCTTCAAGCTCAAACAAATCGAGTCCCACCAACCACCATTGGAAATCACCTCAAGACCCCATATAGCCCCAAAAATCCCAAGCTAACACCCACCTAGGAAAGAACTACGCAGGACTAAGCCCCACAACCCACAAGCCCCACCGAGAAATACGTCGAACCGGCCCACCCAAAAGCCTAGCTCACAACCCAAACCAAAGCTCGCTCAAGAAATCGACAAAAACTTAGAGCCCAACACCTACTTTGTCGGAACCACCAAGCTAACACCCAAATCACCCAACACCCTAAGTCCCTTAGCCCATAAAATCATGTTATGCCACCAACAAACAAAAACCATCACCTTCGTAACCTCCGTAGTTTGCTCATGTGAGGGTGTGTACCGCTGGTGGGAGTGTGCGATTGTGGTGGTGCGTAGGGTGTTCAATTAACCGATTTTTTTCTCGGTTAACTGTTAATCGAATCAATTCGATTAATTCGGTCGATGGAATCGAATTATTTCGGTTCGGTGAATGGTTAAAGGTTTTGAAGAATTTCGGTTATCGGTTAATTCGGTTCGAAAATTCAAATTAACCGAATTAACCGATTTAACCGAAATATTATGTAAAACATATATTTTATATATAATTATAATTATATATAATATATAGCATATATTTTTATTTATTTATATCATATACTATATATAAAAATTATATATTTTTTATTTTAAATAAATTTCAATGAATTATATTTATTTATTTATATCATATATTATATATACAACATATATTTTTGTATTTTAAAGAAATTTCGTTAATTCGGTTAACAGATCAATTAACCGAAATATAATTCGGTTCGGTTAATTCGGTAAATGTAATTTCGATTCGGTTAATGGTTTTGCCAATTAGCAAATTCGGTTAATTCGGTTTTCAACATTTCGGTTAATGGTTAACCGAATTAATCAATGAACACCCCCAGTGGTGCGGCGGGCGACCAGTTTATAAAGAGAGAAAGGGAGAGACGACTAGTAGTAGAGAAGAAAGAAAAAAGGTGGGGAGAGAGGTTTGCCGATAGAGAAAGAAGATTGAGGGGTGGAGTTTTTGGCAAATTTATTTGGGAGGAAACAATTCTTCTGATTTACTCCTTTTTTGTCCGAAATTACATATACAACATATATTTTTGTATTTTAAAGAAATTTCGGTTAATTCGGTTAACGATCAATTAACCGAAATATAATTCGATTCGGTTAATTCGGTAAATGTAATTTCGGTTCGGTTAATGGTTTTGCCAATTAGCAAATTCGGTTAATTCGGTTTTCAACATTTCGGTTAATGGTTAACCGAATTAACACCCCTAGTGGTGCGGCGGCGACAGTTATAAAGAGAGAAAGGGAGAGACGACTGTAGTAGAGAAAAAAGAAAAAAAAAGGTGGGGAGAGAGGTTTGCCGATAGAGAAAAGAAGATTGAGGGGTGGAGTTTTTGGCAAATTTATTTGGGAGGAAACAATTCTTCTGGATTTACTCCTTTTTGTCCAAATTACCAAGTTACCCCTTCCGAGAATTCTTATTGTTCAAAATCAACCTCGACCTAAAACTTTGAGCAACAATTTCAATTTAAATTTTTAATCATTGTTAAAGCTAGTGTATATAATATTAGGGAACATAGTGGAGTACTTTAGGAATACTTTAGGGAGTTAGTGGGAGGCTTTTAGGGGATGTGTCTCCAACATTCCTTGTATAAATATGTAATCATTTAATTAAGAAGTATCAAGTTCTCTTACAACCGAGTTTACATGGTATCGAGCCAGGTTAGGGATTAGGGTTTTAGAACTTGAATTTTTTTTTCCTTCTCTCTCTTTTCTCAAAGAGTTAGGTTGGGGTTTGTGGGTCTTTAT
Source organism: Rehmannia glutinosa (assembly GCA_016081115.2). Classification (NCBI taxonomy): domain Eukaryota; kingdom Viridiplantae; phylum Streptophyta; class Magnoliopsida; order Lamiales; family Orobanchaceae; genus Rehmannia; species Rehmannia glutinosa. The sequence continues at coordinate 84,248 of JABTTQ020001641.1, read as the reverse complement.
TTCTTTTTCCAAATCACCATATCACCTCCACCACCACCACCACGGGTGCACCTCCTCCTGGCCTACACCCGTGCTCGGAGTTTCGGCTTCTCGCCAGCCGCGTGAGCCTCACACGCGCTAAAACGTTTGTCTCGCTCAGTATCACACGCGCCGCAGATCTTTCCTCACCACTTCCACCGCGCTTGCGCCCTCTTGATTCACACGCGTCGGATTCTCGTCGCCGATGATGACGGTAAGCGTGGCACTCGACGCGCCGAAACGTTAATCTACTCCACCGTCCAGTTTTTGGTTCGTTTTAGTTCGATCCCCTCGCCGGTATTTGTGGAACCCGTTGGTCCGCTTTCGATTCCCCCGCACGGTCTTTGTCGAACTGTCTCGCTTTTTTGATTTAGTCTCGCCACGCTCGTACCTCTCTCTCGCCCGCTACTCCGTCACACACTTTGGTGTTGAACCAATTTCACCAGGTTTGACTCTTGTCAAAATCCGGTTTTTATTCCGAGTTTGGTCCGATTTTGTTGAGTATTTTGGGTTTGTTATTCAAATGATTTATAAAAAAAAAAAATGGTGAAAAACTGCGGGTTACGCTGAGTTGATTCCCGTTATGTCTAAAATAACGGACCATAAACTTAATAAGTCTAATTATTTAGAATGGAATAAAACGGTTCGACTCTATTTACGTAGTATTTCTATGGATAAACATTTAACCGATGACCCACCTCACCGATGATTCAAAAGTCTCTTGGCTACGAGACGGCGCTCGTTTATTTTTACAAACCGTAATTCTATTGACAAAGGCGTTATTGGTATGATAAATCATTGTGAATTTGTGAAAGAATTAATGGATTATTTAGCGTTTGTGTACTCGGGGAGGGAAATATCGACGTAGGTATGATGTATGTAAAAATTTTTATCGAGCGAAAAAAGGTGAAAGATCCTCACTGATTACTTTATGGATTTTAAAAAAACTCATGAGGAGCTTAATTTGTTACTTCCATTTAAGATCGATGTCAAAGCTCAGCACTCAACGCGACAAGATGACCGTTATGAGTTTCTTGCGGGTTTACCTTCCGACCGAGATGCAAATCTCAAATTCTCGTCATCCCCGAGATATCATCACTTCAAGAAGTTTTTAGCAAAATCCTCCGCATGACCGAAAATTCAACACCTATTTCGACTCATAGTACTTTTGTCACCATACTTACGATTCAAAAAAGCCGATATACAAAAATGGCAATCAAGAGCGAAATTTTCCTCAAAATGTCGGGCTCGAGGATCGGATTTGAGCCATATTATATGCCGCTATTGTCATGAGCCCTTGACGCTTTAAGGAGTGTCCAAAATTACACGATGAAAGAATCGATTTAGCCATTCGAAGACATCTCGCCTTAAGCTAATGCTCCTTCCGAGTCCGTTTTAATTTATGCCGATGACTATGCTAAGTAGAGTGGCAAAATAGCCACCAGTATATCAAGGGCTTTGGGGGCCGGGCTTATTTAAGGCGAAAAAATCGGCCTAAATGGCCCAATTTATGCCGATTTTTTCAGTCGGGCCGAGCCCGATAATATTTTTAAAAAAAAAAAAAGGAATTTACAAAGAATGACATTTTTTCTAGAACGAATGTACAATTTCAAAATGGATGCTCTAATTTTGGCAATCAAGGACGGAGACGTATGAGTTATAAGAAGTGTGAGAAATCTTTTGTTAGTTGCCTTCAAAATCGCCGAGACATTTTAATCCTTCAAAATCTGTTTGTTAGTTGCCTTTTTGAGGTTGTTGATTCTAGTTGGTTGATTCAAAGGTGTAAGAAACTCATTTGTTGAAGCTTTTTTGGTTTAATCGGGGTAAAAAGTATCGTTTTTATTTCGGTTTTCTTAATAAAAATTTTAACTATTGTTGCGGCAAAAACAATGTACTCATTAGTAAAATAGTATTCACATCCAACAAAAAGTATTTTTGGGTTTGGGTATCGACGCTTTTGGGGTAGTTTTGTTTTTTATTTTTTAAAATGTACTTTTTATCATTATTTAGTATTTTTATTTTAAGTTGATGGTGGTGTCACCATGATGTGTCTTGACTTGGGTTAATTAGTATAAGTATTTAGCTTTTTAATAGTTTTTCTTGTTTTTTAAGTATTTAGCTTGGGCCGATTTGGCCCGATGGCGTGCCCCGATGGGGCGGGGTCAGGAAAAATTGAGGCCCGACTGCAATTGGCCCGACCTGACCCGATTTCTGGGATGGCTTTGTTGGGCTGGGTCGGGGTGGCTGGCCCGGCCCGCCCCATTGCCAACTCTAATGCTAAGTTCTCACAATACCAAGAATCTCTCAAGTCTTCATCCGCCTCAATCATCGCCATCACCGATTCGAGTAAACCTCAAACATGTCTTCTTTCCTCATCTTCCAAGTGGGTCATCGACTTTGGTGCAACCGATCACATGACAGGTAATTCCAGTCTTTTTACTTCCTTTCAATCTCATACCCCTAGTTCATCTATTACGTTAGCGGATGGCTCCACATCTCATGTTTTGGGATCCGCACCATTATCCCCACACCCTCCCTCCCTCCCTAACTGCTTTTAAATTTACCGACTTTTCCTTTAATTTGGTTTCATTAGTAAGCTTACCATCTCCTTAATTGTTGTGTCTCATTCTTTTTCGATTTTTGCTTGTTTCAGATCTTATGACGAAGAAGATTATTGGTAAAAGACATGAATCTGGGGCCTCTACATTCTCGATACACACGTTCCCAAGTCTCGCTTGTTCTCGCGATGTGACACCCTTACGGCACATTGTTTGGACATCCTCATTCTCTATCTTTGAAGAAACTTTGTCCTCGCTTTCCAAAGATATCCGCATTCAATTGTGAGTCGTGTCGGTTTGCTAAACACCATCGCTCGAGTTTTACTCCTCGCGTCAATAAACGAGCTCTTTGCTCCGCTTGCGTTAGTTCATTCTCGATGTTTGGGGTCATTGTCATGTAGTGTCTAAAATTGGGTTTAAGTATTTTGTCACTTTTGTTGATGAGTATTCTCGAATGACGTGGTTGTTTTTAATGAAAAATCGTTATGAGTTGTTTCATCACTTTACTACCTTTTGTCTTTGAAATCCGAACTCAATTCAATACCTCTGTCCCAAATTTTGCACAAAGGATAATGCTAAAGAATACTTGTCGAATCTTTTCAACAATATATGGTACAAAATGGCATTATTCACCAAACTTCAGGTAGATACGCCATCACAAAATGGTGTGGGTCAACGCAAAAATAGACATCTTCTCGAAATCTGCTAGAGCTTTACTCTTTCAAATGAACGTTCCTAAATATTTTTGGGTCGATGCCGTCTCCACGCTTGTTTTTTTGATTAATTGTATGCCCTTTTCTCGTTCTTTATGGTGACGTTCCTTTTCGTGTTCTCTTTCCCTAAATCATTATTTCCTATCGAGCCACGAACATTTGGTTGTACTTGTTTTGTTCGGGATGTTAGACCCCATGTTACGAAATTCGATCCCAAATCTCTAAAATGTATTTTCCTTGGATATTCACGTGTGCAAAAAGGTTATCGATGTTATTGCCCCACTCTTAACAATTATCTTGTGTCGGCTAATGTCACCTTTTTCGAACAAACTCCATTTGCACCCTCAACCTACCGCCGACTCACCGGGGGCGTTGATGATGTTCTAATCTACACTATTACATCCTTTTGGTTCGAGACATTTCCCAGTCCTACTAAACCTCTCATAACACTAGTTTACACTCGCCGCAATCCATCTTCCCTAATCGCTCCTCCTACTCCGTGTCTGCGCCACTTCTTCCGTCATCGATCCCGATCCAAGTGATGATCTTCCTATTGCGCTCGTAAAGGTAAACGACAATGTACTTATCCCATATCTTCTTTTGTATCATATAATCGATTATCACCATCCTCGTGTTCTTTTATTACATCTCTTTATTCTCTCTCTATCCCAAAACTGTTCATGAAGCTTTATCCCATCCGGGTTGGCACAAAGTATGATTGAGGAGATGAATGCTTTAGAGAGTAATGGTACTTGGGACTTAGTTGACTTACCCACCGGTAAGAAGGCTATTGGTTGTAAGTGGGTTTTGCTATTAAGACTCATCCAGGATACTATTGCTAGATTGAAAGCACGACTTGTTGCTAAAGGATATGCTCAAACATATGGAGTTAATTATTCTCGACACTTTTTCACCTGTTGCTAAGCTCACATCTGTCCTACTTGTTCATTTCTCCGGGCACCACATATTCTTAGCCTTTACATCGCTTAGATATCACCAATGCATTTCTTCATGGTGACCTTCGGGAAAGAAGTTTACTTGGAGCAACCACCTGTTTTTGTTGCTCGGGGAAGTTTGGGAAAGTTTGTCGTCATCGCAAGTCTTTATACGGGCTTGAAACAGAGTCCTCGAGCATGGTTTGGAAAGTTTAGTCAAGCTAAAGAGCATTTTGGGATGAAGAAGAGTAAATCCGATCATTCGGTTTTCTACAAACAACTACAACCTAGATCATTCTATTAGTGGTTTATGTTGATGATATTGTCATTCCTAAGTGATAACAGCCGGTATCTCATCTCTCAAAGCATTTCTTCATACCCAATTTCATACAAAAGATTTAGGGGCACTAAAGTATTTCTTAGGCGTCGAGGTCTTTAAGAGGTAAGAAAAGGATATTCTTATCTCAAAGAAAATATGTGCTTGATTTATTATCTAAACAGAAAATTAGGAGCTAAACCATGCAAAGACTCCTATGGTTCCTAATGTACAACTTATGAAAGATGGTGAGTTATTTACGGATCCTGGAGAGATCCGAGGAAGATTGGTTGGGAAATTGAATTATCTAATCATACTCGTCCGGATATTGCATATTCGATTAGCATGGTAAATCAATATATGTCTTCTCCAACAATCGATCATTGGAAAGTTGTTGAACAGATTTTGTGTTATTTGAAAGGAGCACCTGGGCGAGGAATTCTATATAACAATCATGGGCATACTCGGATTGAAGGTTTTTCGATCTTGACCGGATGATCGAGGAAGATCGAAGATCTACTTCGTGCTATCAACGTATTTGTTGGAGGAAATCTAGTTTCATGGAAAATCAAGTAGGTTTTAAAGTTTATGTACCGGCTAAGCTATGGTTTGATAACCAAGTCGCACTTCACATTGCGTCGAATCCATCTTTCATGAACGAACAAAGCATATTGAGATTGATCGTCACTTCATTCGAGAAAAGATTCGGAAGGCTTGATTTCTACAAGATACGTGAAAACCGGAGAACAATTGGGTGATATCTTCACAAAAGCTCTTAATGGGTTTCGGGTTGATTATCTTTGTAACAAGTTGGGCATGATCAAAGTGTATGCTCCAACTTGAGGGGAGTGTTAAAGCTAGTGTATATAATATTAGGGAACATAGTGGAGTATTTTAGGGAATACTTTAGGGAGTGAGTGGGAGGCTTTTAGGGGATGTGTCTCCAACATTCCTTGTATAAATATGTAATCATTTAATTAAGAAGTATCAAGTTCTCTTACAACCGAGTTTACAATCATATTTTTTCAATATTCTTCTAAAGACCCTATTTAAGGGGGTGAAAATTTAGAAATCTTACTTTTAAGTTATTTACGGTTTATAAGTTCAAGGATACTAAAATAATATTATTTTTATTATGAGGTGATTTTGGAGCGAGGACTAGGAGCATTGTTGCATCAATTTATTTGTAGCTTTTGAAGATATTCCAAGGTGGGGTTAGTTTTCCTAAAACTTATTATTGTCCTTGTTAAGCGCTCTTATATATTACATGATTTGATGTACAAATGTTATAGAAAGTCTTATTGTCGCAAAGGACTTGATAGGTCCGGTCAATATATTCCTCACATGGAATTCCCGTTGAGCGATATATTGCTATTGCTAATGATTCTATTGTCTATTGACTATTGCTCTGTTTCTATTACAGGACCTTGTTAAGTAGAATGATTTTTCTCACTCTAGTCTTTGAAATATAAAATATAATCATGACAAACACCATGTAGCTAATCCGGTGAAACTTACATTGGAAGAAGTTGTGATCTCAACATTCTCATCGCAAGAAATTAATGTGCACTAAAGGTAGTTTTTTTTTTAAAAGAACACTAAAGGTAGTTATCTATATCACCCTAAACCAAAATGTTACAAGAGAGGACGAAACATATAGAAGTTAATTGCTCGTAGAAATCGGAGCACGGTTTACGTTTGTCCCCATATGTAAAAATCCACTAAACAAATTAGTGGATTTGTTCGCAAATAGATTGGTAACTTGAGAGGTATTTGTTGCTTTGAAATAATACGTGATATCAATTCTCCAAAGCATGAGGGAGCGGAGTATTACGAAGGGTATACTTGTAACGTATTGTAATGGATAGATGTTTTTTAATCTTTTTGTAATTTTTTTGTAATTTGATAGTGTAAAAACTGACCTAAAAATTGTACTCAACAATAAGAATTCACCATGGAAACTTGCGATAAGGTAAGAGGAAAAACGGAAGGAGAGAAAAATTGGAGATAAGAGAATTGTAACTAATTTTCGGATGTCATTTTTCATTCATTCTCCACCACTTGCACTACTATTTTGGGACCACGATGCATTAAGTAAATACAATAAATAAAGCTAAATATCCGGATGTAATGGATGAGTGCCATCTATCTCTCAAAATGTAACATTTATCCAAATTAATCAAGGGATCAAATCAACACGTGGCGGGTTGACCCTCAAAAAGAAAAACTCTCATTTTCTATCCTTAACTTTGTCGAACCTCGGCCATTCCCACCATGCTTTGAAGCTCAAGTCTGCTACTCCTCTTTCCAAACTAAAATTAACTCGTTCATTACAATATCCACCTGGCGAATTAGATCTTTGTCCCCAAGGATCGAAATTTGGAAACTTTTTTCGAATAAACTTCTCATCCTCCCAAGTAGAACACCCCCATTAGAATCGACCCATTTAACCAAGATTTGGGGACACCTTTCTTATCTCTCGGGTATTACACGACGATCCAAAGACCCCTAAAGGATCAATTTTGTAAATTCCGTCCTCGAGGTGGTCGAGTGGAAGGTCTTGCGAAGGTACATATTTCCCACTGATTTTCTTCTTCAATAAGGAGGGGAAATTGGGTGACCGTGAATGCGAGACCCACTGGTAAATCAAGTTTATATGCACTTCACCAATTTTCTCAATGATTGTATAGGGCCCAAATTACCTTGACCAAAGTTTCAAATTGTTTCAAGATGAATCAACTCTGCCTCAAAGGTTGCACCTTTAGGTACCACCCGATCTCCAACTTCAAATTTTCTTTCAATTCTCTTCCGATCAAAGATAAAATTTCATGTGATTTTGTGTTTGTTTGTAAATTCTCCTCAATCTTTGCATCATCATTTTCCCCGCTTTGCACTAGGTCTCTAAGTTCCTCATTAGATGTAGCGATTGTACGGGTATATAGATAACGAGAGGGTGGGTAACCATATAGGGCTTGGAATGGTGTTTAGCATGAAGCTAGAGTGATAATAAATGTTGTACCAAAATTCGGCCAGAAAGCCACTTCAACCATTATTTTGGATTTTGATGTACTATACACCTCAAATAGTTCTCCAAACACCGATTTAAACGCTCGGTTTGTCCATTGGATTGTGGGTGGTAAGTCAAGACATGTTTAATTGCACTCCCATCAACTTAAATAACCCCTTCAAAAAAGAACTAGTAAAATTCTTGTCTCTATGAGTGACAATGTTGAATAGTAACTCATATAACTTGTAAATGTGGTTTAAAAAAGTCTTGCAATTGATTGGGCAAAGAAAGGATGTGATAAGGCCAAAAAATGGCCATATTTGGTGAATCTATCAATCACCACCAATATTGCATTTTTTCCTCCCCGAATTAGGTTACCCTTCAATAAAATCTATGGATACGTGTGTGCCCAAGCTTAATGCGTATAGTTAATGGATGTAGCAAGCCAGGATAAGGATCATGGTCGATTTATTCATCTTGCAAATGTCACAAGATCATTTGGCGCTAGGATTTTTGTGAAAAATGGGTAATTTTCATAATCGAGTATTACCATTTGTACCCAATCGGGAACCACAATGGTAATAGCTTGGCAAGAGTGTCCCTTTTCTCCACACCGGATAATGCATCAACTCCCTGCACTTCTTCTTGTATTGTATCTCATAGTTGAGTCCCAACAATTTGGCAATCCACCTTTGTTGCATAGGTGTCGACCTTTGATCCAACAAGTATTTAAGTTGTCTCTTGATCGGTTTTAATCACAAATTTGTTGCCTTGTAGGTAATGCTTCCACCTCTGTATAGCCATTAGAACAACTAAAAATTATCTTTCATAAATTGATAGAGCTTGGTTTCTAGGGCATAGAGCTTGCTCATGAATGATATCGGTTTGCCTTTTTGCATGAGGAATGCCCCTACCCCAATCCCACTAAAGATCTGTCTCTAGCACAAAAGGTTGTGAAAAATGGGGAGGGCTAAAACAGGCAAGAACTATAGCTCTCTTAAGAGTGAGGAAAGCTTCATCGACCTTCATGCCACACAAATTTATCCTTTCTAAGCAAACATGTTAAAGGTTTACTTAAGAATCCATATCTCGTGATGAACTTTCTTTAATAAGTCGTGAGTATGGACCCGACCCGCCCCGCCTCAAAACCCGCCGGGGGCTTCTGACCCATTAGATCCGCCATATATTTTTTAATTGCAATAATTTATTTTTTTGTATTTGTGACCAAAATTTCAAAAGTAATTCAATGTCAATAGGTTAAAAAAAATAAATGTAATTATGCAATCAAGTTATAACTACGTTTTACAACTATATAGCTACTATTAAGATTTTTTTTTTAAAAAACTACTACTAGATATTACAATAGTACTCAATTAATACTCAAAATAAATATTCAAAGTACAATATTACAAGATGTTATAGTAGTAAATTAATATCAATACAACATTCAAATCTAAAGGTAAATAATGCGAAAATATCTAAATACATATTCAAAAATATAATAAAAATTAATATGGCGGCGGGTCTCGGGTCCAATAGGGCCCGCCTCGGACCCGGGTTTTTTGAAGTTTTGGACACGAGACCCGTCCCCGGGACTGTTTAACCGGATGCAGAAGCCCCGGCAAGGCGGGTTTGATGCGGGCCTCGGGTTTTAACCACCCCATTCCCATCCCTAACCGTGAGCCCCAAAAATCCCCTCAACTATTTACGCCAATCAAGCATGCATTGTATCTTCTCGTGGATCGATGGCTACTCCTTCAAATGAAATAATATGGCCCAAGTATTCAATCTGAGTTTGACCAAATCAACACTTGCTCTTCGCATAGAAATTACTTTCCAAATGCCTTAAGTGATCCTCCACGTGAGTTGTAAACCAATATATCATCAAAGAAAACCAGGTTAATTTCCTTAGGCAATCTTTAATAACGTGATTCATTAGAGATTGAAAAGTGGCGGGGGCATCACATGACCAAACGGCATGACCAAAAACTCAAAAGTGTCCATTGTGTCCCCGAAAGCTATGAGAAATTTGTGTTCGGGCTTCATCAATATTTGAAAATAACCGGACCTCAAATCAAATTTGGAAAAATATTTTGCCCCACACAATTCATCTAACAATTCATCAATAGTGGGAATGGGTAATCATGCTTGATTGTCAAACCATTTAAGTACACTGTAATCAACACACATCGTCCAACTTGCATCCTTCTTTCTTATTAATAAAACCGGAGAAGCAAAGGGACTCTTGATGTGTTGTATCACCATCTTCTAACAACCGCTAACAATCCTTTCTATCTCATCCTTATATGCATGTGAAATTCTATAAGAATATTGATGCTTAGGAATGTTGTCGCTTCAATATTTTTGATTAGGGATGGCAATATGGATCGACCCACCCCCGCCCACCGACTCGTGGTGTTTGGGGTGGGGCGAACCCGGCCCGTTTAAGGACGGGGCGGGGCGGCGATGTCCGGTGTTGTGATTGCCCCGCCCCGCCCAAGAGATATATATACACTAATATTAATATTATAAGATATCATAAAAATAAAAAAATACATTTAACTTTCACAAAAAAAAATACATTTACAATAATACATTATAGAATATTATAAAAATATACTTAAATTTCACAAAAATAAAAAAATTACACTTTGTTAAAATAATTTTAGGCTCAAAAATTCAAAACGGGGCGGGCGGGCGGGCACGGCAACCATTTTGGACCCGTGGCGGGGCACGGCCGGGGAGCGGGGCGTGGGGTAACTAGCACGGGGCGGGTCCGGTATTCAATTACCCGCCCCCCGCCCCGCCCCATTGCCATCCCTATTTTTGATGCTCAATTCCCCTGCTAGGAGGAGAGACCTTAGGTACCTCAAAACTCCTCAAACCCGGAGAGTAACTTTTGGAGGTCTAGATTAGACTCTTGGTTAGAGTCCGTGACCGTCAATACATATAGTTCATCAATGTGTAGCAACTTTGTATAGAGATTCCCGAGAAATAAACCGGCATTCTCAGCAGGTTGTTAGGACATGTGAATCCCGATCCTTTTACCCATGAGAGTGACAATAAATGTCATATTATCATAGTCCAATTCAACGGAAGTACAAGATTTCAACTCCTAAAATTAACCCTCTTTCTTCAATAATCTCATAGGATAAGTAAAAGAGTGTCCTTGCATATTCCAAGTGAATCCTTCCGCTATGTGTGAATCGAATAACCTCGGCCATTTGCCGCCTTGACCAACAAAGGTATGGCGGGTTTCAAAAGGCATCCCAACCTGTCTTAGCAAAGGCCTCTTGATAAAACTCAAAGTACTTCCCGAATCCATTAAGATATGTAACTTGTGCTCCCCACGGTTCCTAAACAATCTCATACTAGTGATGCCATCTTCCCCGATATAGATTCAATGTCATTTGTACTTCATCCATACTTCTGTCATTGAGGTCATTCCATCCTCAACAAGTGTATAATTTTGCGATACGCCAATTCCTCCTCTTCATCATAATCATGTAATATTCTTTGTTTACACCTATGCCCAAAAGTAAACTTCTCATCACAATTATAGCAGAGCCCTTTCTCTCTTCTAAAAGCCATCTATGAGGAAGTGAGGAGTTTGATAGGTTGTTTGGTAACAGTTTCAGTGTGTGGTTTTGTGGGTTGATAAGAGTACGGTCTGACCTTCTAATATTTAGGTAGGGGTTTGTAGGATCCTTTGAGGTTTTCGAGAATGGCCTCCAATGTGAGCAATTGTTTCCTACCCAGTTCAATTGCCTGCTGCAGTGACGTTGGTTCAAGCATGTTTACAAAAGCTTGTAATTCTTCACTTAATCCACTTATGAAACTGGCTATAAGATACTCTTCAAAGTATTCTCCTTGATTCAAGAGTGTCATGCATGCTTCGAGTTCCTCAAACCTTTCAGCATGATCATGGTATGAACCAATATGCTTAAGCTTGTTAAATTCTGCAATAATCTTGGCTTCCTTTATTCTTCCAATCTAGCAGAAGTGACTTCAATGAATTGTTGTGGTTTGATAGTGTAAAAACTGCCCTAAAAATTGTACTGCAATAAGAATTCCCCATGGAAACTTGCAGATAAGGTAAGAGGGAAAAAGGGAAGGAGGGAGAAATTAGAGAGATGAGAATTACAACTAATTTTCGGATGTCATTTTCCATTCATTCTTCACTACTTAACTTGCATTACTTATTATGGGACCACAATGCATTAAGTAAATACAATAATAAAGCTCAATATCAGATGAGTGTCATCTGTCTCTTAAAATGTAACATTTCGCAGGTTGACCCTCAAAAAGAAAACTCTCCTTCTCCACCCTTAACTCTGTGACTGTCGAACCCTCAGCCATTCCCACTATGCCCAAGTCTGCTACTCTTTCCAAACTAAAATTAACCTGGTTCATGACACGTGTTTTAGATGTTATTCTTCTACAAATATCAAGCCAAACTCCTCATTCAGACCAGAAAACATACTCCCAAAACACCTACATGGACGAAGTTCTCCAAATTTTAAAAGCATATTAAAATATGTTACAAGTCTGCCTCTGGCCACCAGATTGTTGCTATATTTATCAACTGCTATTATTCTATACTCCAATTCATCTTCAAAATTACCGAGTTGAGTCTTTCATATGCAACACCACCCTTCTCCATTTCCATCTTTCTATCACATGGACAAGTTCATTACTCTACCCAATGCCAACGTGAATCACAATATTCATGCGTAATAATATAAACAAAAAAATGAGAGTTCTCTTTCCCTTTTGATGGTTTCCAATGTAATAAATTGAAGCATTTATTGTCGTTGACACTCCAGGTTTCTTCTCCATTTCCTTATTATTTTCGACATGCCTTTGTTGACAAAACCTTCCAAAAATCATCACTCAAGGGTTTTTTCTCCAATCCTCGCGGTGTATTGCAATTTGGGTTTTGAGTATATTCGACTTCCCTTCAAGTTTCTTTGTTAAGAATCATGACAAAAAGGTAAGAGAATCACGGTTATGGTTAGGATATGACTAATTTTAGGTTGAAGAATCTAAAGTTGGTATCTCTTACTTTCTTTCTCTTATCATATGGAGGAAAAATTGTTCAAACCACGATCAACCTATTACACTAATATTTGGCACATTGTTTTCTACGCTATTTCTCTTTCAATAAAGTTCCTCATTCAATGCACTAAAAATAAAAACAACGGACTCTTCATTATCTTAATCCTAGCGGACCTAGCAATATAATACAATAAGAGTAAATGTGTCTTTTTAAGAAGCCCGTGCGGTGGTAAAATCCGTCACTTCGGATATGTCACCACCACCAACTCTTCTATCAAAAATAAATTTGTGCATAAAACGGGATGATTGTTGAGAATAAATAATAATAGATTGATCTGTTAATGCTAATTCTCAGAAAGCCTCACCTAGGGATAGTATCAATTGATTATAGAATGACATGATCCAACTTCGACGTGTAAAACATGATTAATTCAAACCAAATGATAAAGAACAAAAAAAAATGTATTAGTTAAAAAGGAAGATTGTTCAAAAAAAGATCAGACCTGACAGTTTGATCAGTATGGATGCCAACAAGAAGAAAATCACCAAGCCCTCGGGCAAGTCTCAGTATCTGTATAAACCGAACAAATATTAATCTGATTAAAAAAACAGAAAAAATGGCAAATAGGTTATACTTTTATCAGGTTTCATATTCGTAAATGTTGCAATATGATTCAATAGAGATTAAACAAGATAAAAGGACATGCACATTCAACTAATAAGTCCAACTATATTTAACACGATCAAATCATCACGTACCTCCACATGTCCAGCATGGAAAAGATCAAATGCCCCATCTATGTAAACTATACGAGCATCAGGTCCAGGCCCCTGAAAGAAGCAACATAATCTCAAAAGTGCATTTGACAACAGAAATATCTATGTACCATTATTGATCACATTGTAACTGCATACATGATAAAATGAGTTATATCATTATTAGCAAAAAAGATTAGTATATCATCCTACCCTAAAAGACAGATCTAAAGTTGGGATTGAGTTTAGAACAAACACGACAGAGAAGCAAAATAGTTAACACGAGGAGTCTTTATGCAAAAGTTACCCTTAAAATTCATAGATGTGTAGATAATTCATGCTAGTCCTTTTCAATTATAATGCCCAACCAACCCATTTTATAAACTTATGATTCAGTGGTAAAAGATCATTGCAAAACTAGTTCAGTAGATGTTGCACGTTTTCATTCATGAGGCTAAGCCTCTTTATAGATACTTAGTTCTTGCATTAATCAACCACAAGTTGCGTGAGATGCTCTCTTTACGAATTTCCTTGCTCCCTTCAGCAAAACAAGTTCCAAATATGACAAGTCGGTCATCACATGAAATAATTGCTTCTAAAGAAGAGAGGAGTGTAAAATTTAAATGATGAGCATGTCGACATATATGGATTCAACTATTTCTTAATAGTATATCTTGTTGGGCTTAGAAATTTTATTAACATGAGCTGTGAGTTCCCTGAAATTAGTATATGTACCTTGCCATTGGAAAATTGGACAATCCTACGAGACGTAGGTAGAAAATGAGATATCCGTGTTCCACTACCAGAGCCACCATCTTCGGATTTGTGGCTGTGACCATGGCTGAATTGTCGCTGCAGAGAGGAGTGGCTATGCTTGTCCCCAGTTGATCTTTCTCTCACACAGAGAAGCATACGACCTAGTGTACAAAATGACCAAATAAATATTTCAGTTTCAAGATAATGAGCAAACATAGGAAGGTCTTCATCCGTTACATGTAAGCCAAATAACTAAAAGAATTATATAAATTATGTTTCTGAACAGAGATGTTGATGACTGTTGATGATGTGACACTACTTAGACCATCAATCTTTTCCTTTTATGAAAAGTTGTATATGAAAAATTTAATAATTTGACTTGTAATCGAATGAATGATACCGATGATTCTAAAATGGGAAGCCACAAATTTCCTATCAGACAGTTAAAATGTACGAAAGTGGCTAGTACAGACCAACAATGTCAGTGCTTGATACCCCTTCAGTGCGCTTTATCTGTTTATAACGGCCAACCTTCTTAGCAAGGGCATAAGCATCTGTCCCATCTGGAAGAACACAGGGGTCATCCCCATGAATAATGTAATCAATATTGTACTCGTCAAATAGCTTTCTCATGAAATCTTCCGTAATAGCATAAGGAGCATCAGGAATAACTTCATCCACCCATTTTACAGCACTAACCATGATCATCCTGTGGTGGAAATAACAGCACATAAGTGAAAGTGTTAGTTATTTGGAAAAACTGCACTGTAGTCTTTTATAGAATATCCAGTGAAATTAATTAAGAATCTCTATAAGACATAGTGGAAGATATTAATAAACCTGATAAAGCATTATTAAGAAATAAATAAACAACTAAACAAGTAAGTTATGGTTCTAGTCAGGATAAAACAAAAAAACTTTGTGGCAGAAGTAATGGATGGACTTTCATGTATCCTCCACCTATGTGTATTTGAAACAACAAGTAATCAAAATAGTAAGTGTAAATTTCCATTAATCATGGAGCACAATTAAGAAGTAAAATTCCATAGATAAACAATCTGGCTCATGAAGTCCTTATGATTGTTAATGCTAGACTTTTTTGCATTCTTTTTTTTTCTGTGATTTTTTTTTCTTTTGGTGTGTGTGATAGGCTCTTTTTTGTTCTCGGTGGGAAGGGGGGAGAGGGAGGGGAAGGCGGTCGCAGAAGAAACCACAAACAGAAAACAAAACCGTGAGCCTCATCTCTGTGTCAAATAGATCTGTCCACTTCAGGTCCAAAATGATTGTATCCATTTAGGCCTTAACTAGCACCTGCAAACTAGTGCATACTGCATAAACGTATGAAATTCAAAATAAGGTACTTGGATGATGTAGGGTTTCAAACCAATTAGAGCACAGAGCTAGAAGGAATTTAAGAACCTCGAAATCAGGCAAGTATGCATGTCAAGTTTTTGGGACGTGTAATGGATTGGGAATAGATGTAAAACCAAATCATCTAAACATTATACAGCCAGCGCTTGTTAAAGGGGGATATAGAATGAAAGGAGATATAAGGATTAGGGAATCTGAGAGGACCTCTCGTTAAGAGGAGTGACTGGCGGGCCTTTGTTGGCAATAATTTCGGCATCGCTGACAACGCCTACGACTAATTGGTCGCCAAGGGCTCGGGCCTGGCGAAGGGCATTACAGTGGCCGTAATGCATCATGTCGAAGCACCCATCCATGTACACCCTTATCGGCCTCTTCTTCTTCTTATTACTCTGCGGCAAAGCAAAGCGGAAACCCAGCAACGACACTCCTATTACCAGCCCTCCTATTAACCACGTTGCCAGAATCCGTTGGCTGTTATCCCCTTCCGAACCCATTTCTTCTTTCCTCCTCCGCCCTCCAAAATCTCTATTCAATAAACATAAATCCTAATGACTTGAAATTCACGAACCCACTGCTCGTGATTGATACTAGTAGAGGCGATTCGCCTTAATACAGCATTCGCAACCCTAAATTGTCGTCTTTTTCACCCTTTATTTGCGCCCGTTTCTCCGCATCCTTTTTCTGGTGACTGCTAATTCAAACATAAGCAAGCGCCTGCGGCAAAAATAGAATAGCTGCAGTGGATCTAACGGATCCGCGCCCACGAGATGGTTCTTTTTCTATAATCAGGTAGTGTTGGGTTTCGATATTTTAGAGTTCAACAGGCATGCGATGAGGCTCCTATCTTAACCTGCCCGTCCCCATTGTCCTCGACGAAATATATATATATATATATATATATATATGGAATTGGATCAAATAAGGCCACCACCTTCTATAGGTAAGAGTGTGACTAATTATATCCACAGATTTAAAATCTTAGATGGTTGAGATTTGGCTGATTTAGTGGCCCTTTTTTAATTAAATCAAATAAGGGCGGTTGGTCATTTTCTTATTAGTAGTTTTCACCCTCAATTGAACTCCCCAAACTGCTCATCTCTCCCACAAAATCGCTCGCCATTTTTTCTTTATTTTTATAGTTTTCGTGGGCTTCTCAAGGCGAAGTGTAATTTGCTAAGCGAAAGAGACCAGTCTTCTTCTTCATCTCCGAAAACACTAATAATTTTTTTCCAAAGATTTTCGACTTTAATTGTAAAACTCTGGGTTTATTTAGTTTTATTTTTCATTGCGATTTTGTTGTGTCTTGGGGTGAATGCGATTGCGAATTGAAATCGTTATCTAGGGTTTAGTTTGTTTATTTCATGTATTCTTTCGGTGATGGTAGTTAAACTTTTATTAATGGAGGTTCTAGTTTTTTTTCTAGTCGAAGAAGAGGGATTATATGTTTGATGTATATTTATATTTTAGTATAGGTTCTTGTATACTTATATGTTTTTCGATTTATACTTATATGTTTTTTTTCGTATTTTTTTTTTTTTTTTTGCATAAAACGTCCTCATGGGAGGGATGGGGATTAAGGGCACATCCCCAACCTTTTATTGAATCAAATGTTTACACGAGATATGAAATTAAAATAGCCTATCATCTTGCACACTTCCCGAAATAAAGTAATCCAATTTGATCAATCCTACTAACTCCTAATATTCTATGAGGTATCGTACTATGTGAGAATTTTGTACATTGATCAATTATAAGACCATGAAATGCTTTGGACTATCAGATCTCTATTACCTTCTCTAAAGGTATGAGAAATACAAAAAATTATAGTATGCAAAGATGTTACAAATATGCACAAGAATGTGACCAATGGACCAATGCCCTGTTTCTTAGTAATGGTATTGCATAAAATCAAAGAATCGCCAATCCATACCGGGAATCTGCCATGTTTGAAGAAGATGACGAGCAATTGCCAATGCTTGGAATTCGATCAACTTGTAGTGGAGAAGTGAGACCATCCATAGGTGATGCAAAGGCCCATAGTATATCTTCCCTATGGTTTTTGAGGATGCCTCCTAAACCAAATAGGAAGATTTTGGCCTTTAAAAGCACCATCAACATTGAGCTTATACCATAGAGGTTTAGGTGGTTTCCAAAGAACGAGAACAAGTTTTGGGGGTAGTAGGGGAGAAAGTGATCCCCTACTTTGCAAAGAATTTCCGGGTAGCCTTTCCAAGTTTCCCCCTGAAACAAGTTAGATTTTGCAAGTAGAGATATATGGGAGTCCACAAGGTGTATAATCCTCGATATCAAATGGACTGGTGTTATTATGTTTGGTGTTGTTTCTTTCCTTCCAAATGAACCATAGGGTATTTTGATGTATAAGTAGTTAATTTTTTATGTATGTACTTATGTTGTTGTATACTTATGTGTTTTGTTGTATATTTATACGTGTTTTATTGTATACATATATTTGTTGAAAAAAGTAGGAGAGTTTTGTTGTATACTTATATGTGTTTTGATGCTTATTTATTTAATTTTTACCGTATGTTTTTTTTATATATTCTGCACTGACACTTTATTTTTTGTTTTTTGTGCCAGGACTGGTGTTTTGTTAATCATGGCTAAAAGAGGTAGAAAAAGTGAACAGTCGTCCGAGAACGATCGTATACATAGTCCGATTTTATTGTATAGTTAGACATAGTATAATTTGTATAGATAGTCCGATTTTATTGTATAGTTAGACATAGTGTACTATATAGATAGTCGATTTTATTGTATAGTTAGACATAGTTTCTTCGTATACATAGATCGATTTTATTGTATATTTAGACATAGTTTCTTTGTATAATAATTTAGTTAATTGATTTGTTTGTATTAGTTGTTGATTTTTTAATTATTGTTATTTGGTATACCATAATAAATCGTAATTATTGGTCCGCCTTAATAATCTTGTTAATCGATTTCTTAAATCATGGTCCCCACATGTTTTTGTTTGACAATTTTAACATGCGCAAAAAAATAATGTTAAACATACTCATAAAATAGTGTTAAGTATACATTAAATATATGTTAAATATACGAATAATGCATCGGAAAGCACATGCGCGATTTTCTCTCTCCCAGCGTGATTCTCTCTCCCCCATAACTCGATTCCATATTTGGGCGATCATCACATGTTTGTTTGACAATTTTACCCTTTATGAGATTTAATTAAATAGTTAATGTATTATTATCCCAAATTATTCCTAACCTTTGAGATAAATAGGGAGGGTTGAGATTGATCCACATTGTCTCACCATAAAATATGGTCTCATCGGATCGTCCCCATATATATATATATATATATTGGTTCAAATGAGACCAAGTCCTTTAAGTAAGAAGTAAAACCACATCTAGACCATTTGATTTAATAATCAATGGTTCGATTTTACTCTTAATTCTGGCATTGGCGCCTCATTTAGGGGCATTAGGGTATTTTCGCTCGAGAGATTCCAGGATATTTTTGCAATTCTATATGTTTTGATTTGGTAAAAAAATCCTTTCATATCTATATCCTGCGATTTTGGGTCATTTTTTTTTTTTTCCAAAAATGTGACAGACACCATTTCAGCTTTTCTCAATCAATCTCGCGATCTTTCTCTTTCTCTGCAAATTGTGAAAGCCTCTTCTACTAGTCTAGGGTTTGGACTCATGCTTTTATTTGCGAATTTTTCACCAAATTCGGTGTGGTTTCGTTTTTTTGTTCGTGTTATTGTCTTTGGTGTTTTTTCGTTGAAATTGTGTGGCTTTTTGTGGGTTATTTACTGGATATCTAGAATTGCGATTTTATGGTTGTTCGTGTTTAACTCGTATTCATATGTCATTTTTCTTGTTTCGCAGTTCCATATTTTCCATATTTCATGTTCTTTCGCTTCTCGTTTTTTGTTTTTTTTGCATTCCCCATTTTCGAATGATTTTTTTGTGTGTATTATATGTACCTTTGTGTTTTTGGATTTCTCGGTGTTGGTGTATGCGGTGATAGATTCCGTAAACTATTTTTTTAGGGCACATATGATTATGCATTTTTAAGTATATATTTTGTATATTTAGGGTGATATTTTGCATATAATGCGAATTGGTTGTTATTTTTTTTGGCATATTGTATATGATGTATATTTATTTGATGATGTATATTTAAAGTACTAATTTTTGTATAATTAGAGTATAGTTTTTGCATACTTAATTATATTTTAGTGTATACTTAGTGTACGTATTTTGCATATTATAGTATTTGATTATGTATATTTAGAGTACTACTTTTGTATTCTTAGTATTAACTCGTGCGCATATGCAGGTTGATAGTGGTGATGGTGGCAATCATAGGGTGGTGAAAGCGGATGCAAAGAGACATATGAATGATAAATTGAATGACTGTGGGGCGGGGTTGTCCAACATTAATTTTGTTGTATGCTTCTTGTTTTGGCCATTACAATTGTACATTATAATGTAATACATAATGTACATACTAAATATGCAAACTTGTAATGATATGTATACATAACATAATTTTGTAATATGTAGTGTATAAATTATAAGGACTAATGCCCAATATATATATATATATATATATATATATATATATAGGGGAGGGTTATATAGGACCCCCCATTGTTATATGAGTATGTAGGACCGATCCAAGCCGTGAATAAATTGATCTCAATGGCCGAGATTATTCCCCGCTATTTGCTTTGATAAAACATTCGAAACAAATAAAGGAGGGTAGATTAGTCCATATAATAATAAGTTATGGTAGCTAAATCTAGTAAATCCCACTAAAATAGGATAAGTTACAATCAAAGTCAATCAAATCATTATTCAATTAAATCGTCCACTTCATTTCACCTTCTCCACCGTTCTTCAGAATTTAGATAGTCTCCCAATTCACTGAAAATTCTTCATTTGCAGCGCCAATCAAAAAAGAAACGAATGGATGACACATATGAAGAAAGCTTCAATACTAATGAAGAACAAGGTAACACATTTTCTTGCCTTCAAATTGTTTTCATTGTCCATTTTTCACTCAATCCGTTAAAATTTGATTCGTAATGTTTCCTAAAATCAATGATCTGATCAATCATTTTCGTTTTTTTTTTTTTGTAATAATTACCCAAAGAATATGCTTATGCGTGTCGTAATATTGCTTATGGCTTGAAAAAAACATGCTTACAAATCAACTTCTTGGTAGTCCGGAAAGGACATATCTTCATCCCATTTTTTTGTGTGTGTATGTTTGCCAAGTGAGTTGCTTATTCTTTATGATAAATGTGCTTTCAATTGCCTATAAATGTGCTTATACGTACCAACATACTTTTGAACACCTAAAATTTAATTCCTCATCCACGTTTTTTTTCTTCATATTAACCCAGAAAGTTGCTTATTCGTATTCATAATATTGCTTATTTGTGAATACTAATATGCTTATAATTATGAACATATAGCTGAAGCATGAAATTTAATTCTTCGTCCCCATTTTTTCTTTAAAAACGTATATGATATGATCGACAATGCATTTTTTATGTGCTTGAATTGCTTGTTGTCATGAATAAAACATGTTGCTCACGTCTGTTCGGTGTCATTATTTAAGTTGTATGAACTGAAATTATTTGATTACGACGCCGTTTGTTCTGATCCCTGTGCTTTGCTTATATAAGTATAACATTGCTTATAATAATTGACCATTATGCTAACGTGTTTTCAAAATCTTGTTTTATTTATTTCTTTTGTTGAGACAAATTGTAATTGCAAGTGTTCCGCAACAACGGATTGATCGAAGGATTCGTTGGGGACAAAACCTAGCTAGGCGTTGTAGTGTTGCCGCCAACACAGCCAAAAATAAGGGGAGCGGCAATGAGTCAAAAGCCGACTTCGTAGTCGAAGGAGAAAGCAATAAATCTTTGCCGGGATGAAAAATGAAGAGACGTTGTGGGAAATACGAGAAGAGGTTCGCACAATAGCGTAACGTCGACAAGTAGTTGATGTTTTTTTTTGGGAGTACATGTTTGAGACTTCTTATTAAAGCATTTGATACTCGCTTATTTATTCATATTTCATCGCTTATTTTTTTAGGTTTATTTTAGATTTTATACTTGTTTGTTTCATATACCTAAATTTTGTTCCTTGAAACTAAAAAAAGGCATGTGCACGATAATAAATATTGTGATCACTGTTTAATTTTTTTACCTTGCACTTTAATTATTTACTAACAATATAAAATAACAAGATATACATGCTTACAAAAACATTAAAATCAGCACACATGATTTGAATCAAGCTTAAACACACTTGAATACTTTGCTATATAGTATGCGATACTTGATAAGTTATAATATTTTAAATAGTGCTAACAAGACAATTGATTTCTCTTGTGCAAACGTTTGAATTTCGCTTACGAAACATTTGCATAATTGAAAAAGTTAAAACATTCAATATTGCTTACAAAGGCGCTTGATTGATTTACCTTACAAAGAATAAGAACACCGCTTAAAAATATTTGAAGTAATGATATAAACATTATAACATACCATGAAAATTAGTGCTTACAATAGAGTAAAATTCTCGCATATTTACCACTTCAATCCTCGCTTACATAGGTACTAATCAAAAAAATTCAAAACATCACTAAAAAGTACTTCAAAAGACTAAGCAAAATTACCGTGTCTTTAAAATCACTAAAAAGTACTTCAAATATCAATAAAAAGTGCAAAACAAATAAAATATTTCGGATTGATCTTATTTCGTTTTTGGCAAACCCCTTCACTCGCCCTATTACCGCCTCCCTAAGATCATTCATTGAGTCCATGCATATTGCAGCGCGTCTTTCTACGCATCATCAATAGTTGCGCCTCGTCGTTTTTTCGAGCCCGCTATCTCGCTTTTGATCCCACCTCCCATATAGGTCTCCATATGGCGCATTGCGAAAATACCACAATCAACTTTGTTCTCCTTGTCCCTCCAGGGCATGCACAATCAACTTTGTTCTCCTTGTCCCTCCAGAGCCAACTCTAGCAAAGCTTAAGCATAGTATATAAGAAAAGTAAGCATGATATAGAATGTGATTAAGCATAATATCAACACCAATAAGCTTACTATATAAGATAAGTAAGCATTATATAGAATGTGAGTAAGCATAATTCTAAACACAAATAAGCAAAGACAAAGCATCAACATGCAAAACTACCAGGCTTGGAAAAAATGTAGAAATGCAGAGTTATCAAAGAACAAAATGTATTTAAAAATCCCATAAGAGCCAACTCTACCGATTTCATTTTTCCGGATAATAAAGACAATTTAAACCAAAAACACAACAAATTCCTAACCATTTCGTACATACTTGGATATATATAAGCATATTATAAAACATACATAAGCGATATTGTTTCCTCATTAAAGCAGATAACCAACACTTGTGCAAAACAAAAGATGTGACCATGGTTATTGACAAACAATAGGCAATTTTGGGTGATTAAAAACTATCTCCCCATAGTTATGACAAGCTAGGAAAATACTAATTTCCACCATTTTTCCTTATACTTTTGGTACGTATAAGCACATTTATAGGCAATTGAAAGCACATTTATCATAAATAATAAGACTATTGTTTCCTCATAATCGCTTTACTGGAAAAAAGTAGCCCTACCTACACTCAAGCACGGTCGGAAAAAAATTCACACTTTGTTCTTACTCGAAAATTCATACTGTTGTCGCTACGAAAAATACAATAAAAATAAAAAAGATACGAAAATAAAAAGAGAAAAGAAGTAGCCCTACCTACACTTTGTCTGAAAAGTCTCGGAAAAAATAATCACACACTTTGGTGTGTTCTTCAAATAAACTAAGGGTTCCAAGACGAAAATTCGTGAAAAACAACGCCTCGATTTCCGCCCTCACGCGGGAGTTTGATTCTCGGCCAAGATTTGGGGATTTTCGACCGAATGGTTGGGGATTTTCGCGAAGGGTTAAGTTGGATATGGTTAGGATTTGGGATTTTGATTTCTCACTTTAATGGAGGTTGTTTCACGATTTGCGAAGAAGGATGGTGGAGTTGAAGACGGTTGAAGTTGTTTGCAGAGAGTGAGTGTTGAAGAAGACGGTAGAAATGGTGGAAATGACTCTTCATTTACCAACTAGTGAAAAGATATGCATAATCTTGATTTACACACGTCCATAACCGCCCTACAATTTAGCCCACTACCAAAAATAATTTCCCCCAAAAATTGATTTAAATTAAAATTACCAATAAGCCCTTTTTTTTTAAATTAAGTTACATATTAAATAATGGTAAAACCCGATTAATCTTAACCGTTTAAAAATTAAATCAATGACTCAGATTTGGTCTCATGTACTCACCTAAAATATGTGGACTCACCGATCTAAATCCTATATATATATATATATATATATATATATAAGCAAGCTATTAAAATTTAATGTGATACACTTTGTTTATACTAAATATGCAAATTTGGAATAATATTTATGCAGAACATAAATATGCAAAGATGCAGATATAAATTATAAGGACAAATGCCTAATGTATTTCAATATTTTACTTGTTTTGTTCTAAGTATACACAATTACAAACCTATATATGCAATGATGCACCGTTAGAAATAAAATGGTGTACGATAGTTATTAAATGGTGTACATTCGACTATTAAAATGGTGCATAATTCAATTATGAAAACGTGATATTAATCAATCCATTGATTATAGGGGCGTGATTTATGACATTTTGCTAGTTACTATTATGCCATTTCCACCTATTAATTAATTGATCAATCAGTTCTTTTTAATAGCAATATGAACCATTGAATAAAAGGTGTAGGTAGATGAGATGAATCCACACCGCCACACAAGAAGAGGCTACTACACGAGATCCCATCCCTACATACATATATATATATATATATTACAAATTTAGTTGGGAATGTAATTAATTAATTATTTAAGAAAAAGTGTGATTATAATTAGAACCACTAAGGCTAGCCCAAAGGGCCATGGGAGTTACTCTTCTCGAAAAGGTTCGGTTCGAGTCTCATACGGAAATATTTAATATACGAGACTCATAGACATATGGGTATATTACGAATATAAAATAATTGTTCGTAAGTAATAATACGGCTTATTTTATATAGATTGTATTTTATACTTATATTTATACTATATAAAAATTAATTTAAGTTATTTTATTAATTAACTTAAAATTATAACACAAACTAAAACTAATTAGTTAATAAAGTTAGTATATTTTCAAGTGAATTGTATTTATACTTAGATTATATAAAACGTAATATATGGTTTTTATATTATATTAAATTATAACTTAACATAAACCCAATATAATTATTTAATAATAATTAATATATTTATATATTATTAATATTCTTATTTAGTTTTTGTAATATATTAATTATACTTATAAATAAAATTTTAAGATTTTTAGATTTATTTAAATATAAAAATATTAAAATAAATTATTACTCGCAAAGTATTATACGTATAACTATAATCCTAAGATACTAAACGTTTTATTTTAAAAGTACGGAGTATTTAGCGGCGCTTCAAAATGTGTACGTAAAAATGGAAGTATAATTCAATTATTCGTATGTGTGCGTGTATTATACGGGTATGGTACAATTTTTAACCGACAGAGACATACACAACTTTATTTGTCGTGGCAATAGCATAATTAATAAATTTCTAAATTAACCTATTACATATTTGATCCAATATATAATTTAACATTTATACAACCACACACCTCATAGTGAAATAAAAATAGAATTTCACGACTAGGAAATATTATATTTTTGCCTCAAATAGACGAATACAAAGTCAATGCTCACGCCAAGCATCTCAAAATATATAATTGCAATCCTAATATATTAATGTACGAAGTCTATTTTGCATATCACAAAAATCGCCTATAAGAAAAAACAAATAAGTTTTATGCAAAAGTTGAAGTATTAATATACTTATCATGGTGTATTGAAATATGTCAACTTTTAAAAAATAAAGGTTTTGACCTGGGATAAAATTTCTATCAAAGAAATCGGATCCCAAAGGACTTGAGGTCAAAAATTTATTAAAAAAATATTTTTTCACAAAAAAACTTAAATAAAAATGAAATTGTTTGGAGGAGAGGGCCCTTTCCCTTTAACGTAGGTTCGCCACTAGACGTGACCTTACTTGGTGACACATTGCCATATTGGTCTAATCAGGGTCGCGGTGAATCTTGTTAACCTCGGACTCGATCAAAATATTCTACAAGTATCATTTGTTTTAATTTGCCCAAAAGACATAGTCATAAACATATTTTTTTTATTGCAAGCAACACATGGTTGGAAAACTCAGATCCCTCGCGCCACTTCGTTTGAAAAACATAATTAATATTAATCTTAAAACTTAACAGGTTTCAAAACCAACATATATTCTTTTCGTCAAGCTTACATCCGAGACTTCTTTATTACTCTTTTCATGATCATGAAATATTATGAACATAAATTCACATGATGAATGAACCTGAGTTATGCAACTTTAAACCCAAAAATAAACTTAAAAGACATAAATATAATAATTAAACTAAACATAATTGGGAAAAAAATGTATGCCATTAGTTAGGGAAAATCATACATTCAATGATTCAAACATATTAAGGGTGGTCCTAAACGAAAGATGAATCATGTGTCAAAAGACAAAAGAGGAACGTGATTATATGCTTCTTTTGCAAAAGAAATGACACATGAAGAAGAACTCTCTCAAGTAATGAAATGGCTCGAGAAGAAAGGGTTTTCTAAATCTAAGAAAACCGGGCAAATGAGCAATACATCTATTCGAGCAATCGGATGGTCTCGGAACATTTAGATTGGTTCTAAAATTCCGCTTTTATTTAGATCTAAAGAACATTTTTTATATTCCGTCGTTTTCTAGAATTTGGTTTTCATTGCAAGTCTACTACATTTTTATTTTATATTTGTATTTGAAAACTTAAGCTTTGTTTTCTTTTAAATATGGTACCATTTTTGGTTTTCTAGGTGATGGTTTGTATAAGTTTAATTTGGATCTCACTCATGGTAGCAATATTCTTTCAACCACTCAAGTTGATAACATCGCACTAATTAAGCATTGTATTGTTAATGAGCGCTCATCCGAACTTTGGCATAAGAGATTGGGACATATCTTCAAAGAGAGAGTTAGAGATTAATAAATGATGGAGTTTTACAAACTCTTGATTTCACCGATTTTGATACTTGTATAGATTGCATAAAAGGAAAGCAAACTAACAAGAACTCTAAAGGTGCGAGAGAGTTCTAAAGTTCTTGAGATCATACATAAATATCAAGAGACCTTACCTTCCTTGTTCAATGGTTAAAGATATTTTATATCTTTAATATATAACCATCCACGGTTTATGTATCTTTATCTTCTAAATCATAAGACGAGACACTAGATGCCTTTAAGATTTATAAGACATAAGTTGAGAAATAAATGGAACGAAATATCAAAAGCGTTCATTTAGGCGGGGGTGGAGAATATTATGGAAGGTTCATCAAAATGGTCAAATACCAAGTCCATCGCTAGATTGCTCCAAGAAGAAGGTATTATGGCAAAATACACCATGCCAGAACACCACAACAAAATGGTATTGTTGAGAGGATAAATCAAACATCAATGGATATGGTAAGAAGCATGACCAACAAGTCAAATCTTCCTTTAAATTTGTGGAGTGATGCTTTGAAAATCTCTGTGTATATTTTAAACAAAGTTCCCTCGGCGCCTTCCTAAAACTCCCTTTGAGTTGTGGAATGGATGGAAACCTAGTTTGAAACTTCTACACATTTGGGGTTGTCCAAATCGAAGTAAAGATTTACAATCCTCATTTAAAGAAGTTTGGATCCAAGAATAGTTAACGGGTATTTTATTAGCTATCCAAGAAACTCCAACGGATACAAGTTTTATTGTTCTTCACATTCTCATAGAATCATTGAAGATATAAATGCAAATTTTATAGAGGATCGTGAAGTGAGTGGGAGTGAATTTCCTAGAAATATCGAACTTCATTAAGAAAAGAAAAATTCTTAGCTTGATTCCTCAAAAATGGTATAACCATTTCTTATCTATGAAATACTTCGAGATTTGTTGAGGAACCACTTTGGTTCAAGAACAACCACTAAATGAGGCTACTACTAAAACTTTACCACAAGAGAATGAACCAATAGATAAAAGGAGATCTTTAAGAATAAGAAAATCTGCAAGTTCTAGTGATTATGTTATGCACCTTCAAGCGCCTGATCATCAAGTTAGAATCGACAATAATCCTAGCTCATTTTCACAAGCCATGATGGAGAAAATGCTAAGTTTTGCATAACGCCATGAAGGAAGAGTTAGAATTTATGGCTAAAAATCAATTTTGAGATCTCGTTGAAACACCAGGGTCAAACAATCATCGATCAGAAATGGGTTTTCAAAATCAAAAGAAATACCACTAGTAACATACGACGATATAAAGCCATGCTTGTAGTGAATGTTTTACTCAAAATGAATTTGTTGACTATCATAAAACATTTTCTCAAGTTTCTAAAAAATATTCTTTTAGAATCATTAAGAATTTGGTAGCTCATTTTGATCTAGAGTTACATCGGATGGACGTGAAAATGGTATTTTTAAACGGGTATCTTCTTCAAGAGATGTGCATGAAACAACATGAAGGTTTCAATGAAAATGAGAATAAACACATAGTTTGAAAATTAAAGAAATATATATATGGACTAAAACAAAGCTTCCCGACAATGTTATTTGAAGTTTCATAATGTTGTTACTTCATATGATTTTACGAAAATATCATCGATCAATATATATATCTTAAGGTTAAAGGGAGAAAATACATTTTTTAGTCCTATATGTCGATTATATTTTGCTTGCAAACAAACATTTGGGTTTGCCACATTGCACAAAAAAGGTTTTCTAGCTAAAAACTATGAAATAAAGGACATGGGTGAAGCTTCTTATGGCATCGCATGAGATTTACATAGACAAGTCCATTTTGACATTAGGATTGTCTCAAAAAGCTTACATTGAAAAAGTTTCTAAAGATTTAGAATGAAGGATTGTGCACCTACTATAGTACCTATTGTTAAAGGCAACAAATCCAAATCGTAATCAATGTCCATAAAATGACTTGAACGAAACAAATGGGTCAAATACTTATACTTCCGTTGGGGCAACCTAATATATGCATAAGTCCGCACTGTACCGGACATTATGTTCGCAGCGAGTGTTCTGTGCGGATATCAAAGTAATCCCAGTGAATATTGGAAAGCGCAATCAAAAGAGTTATGAGGTATTTGCAAAGAACTAAGGACTACAGACTTACATACAAATGTTGTGATCATCTCGAGGTGATTGGATATCCGTGAGCTAGGGTTTCGCTAGATGTATATACACAAGAATGTCTATTTCATGATATATATTCCTTCTTGGCCGGATGAGCTATCTCTTGGAAAGCACTAAGCGCATTTATAATTGTTTCGCTACCATGAGGCATAATTCATTGGTTGCTATAAAGATACATCACATGCGTTATGGTTGAGGAACTTTATTACATACCTAAAAATGTCGATTCTATAGCAAGGCCTATAAAGATTTCTTTGTGGTAACTCGGCTACGCGATAGTATTTTTGAAGAATAACAAGAGTGGAAGTCGAAGAAATCATATCAACACTAAGTATTTGGTTGTTAGAGATCATATTAAGAAGCGAGAATCGATCATTGATTATATAAAGACCGAGCTCATGATAGCAGATCCCATGACTAAAGGATTACCGGCTAAATTGTACATGGATCATGTGGATATAATGGGGCTCTTAGTCCAGACAAATATTCGTATTGCTTTTATTCTCTCAATATGTACGTATATTTTGGATATTTCAGTTAATGCAATGTTTCGTGCACATAAAGATCATTGCTTAAATCCATTGGGATTGTTAAGGATGACCCACATGACTTATAGGAAGTTCATTCATAAAGTGATGATTAATCATTAAGAAATATCGTACATGTAATACATGAAAGGAAATGTCCGATTTTTCATGGACATAACCGCCATGATTCATGCATTGAGATTTTCTTTTGAGTTAATAAAGATTATGCTACCGATTCGTAAAGTTACCAATATAATTTTATTGCCATATTAAGTTGTCACCATTAAGATTAATATCTTTATATATGGACCAAGTGGAAGAATGTTAGATAAAATCCCCATGAACCCATACATTTGAGTTGGGGTTTTAATTAGACGCACGTCCTATTTTGATGTGGTAACTCTAGTGTTAAAACCACTCACGACCTTAATGAGAGGTTGTGATAAAATTAATTATAAATATAAACTAAAGGATCCTTAATTGTGCTTACGAGCTACGAGAGATATATTTTGCCTGTGTTTTTCCATTAAGTACTATCAAGAGGAATAAAGTAGAAGAAGATCTTTCGTTTTTCACTTGACAACAATGGCTTGACTAATTTAATTTATATTCCGATTTATCTTACAAGGATTCACAATAAAAGCTAAACTTAGAGCTCGTATAGTTGTGATTGGTATGCCTTCATTCCCGGAAAGCGAGATAATTGATAATGTGGTGATTGCAAATGAGTGTGTTCATTACCTTAATACTCTTAGGATCGGTAAAAAACATTTTTAGCATTAAAGCTTGACATGACTAAAACATATGACAGAGTGGAGTGGGATTTTTTAACTGCTATCCTTTTTAAAATGGGGTACTCCCAACATTTGTTTCGGATTTATTCTTGTATCCAAATTCCCGTTTTCCTTCAATATTAATGGTCAAGCCCTCGCTTTGTTGTGCCATCTGGGGGTATTAGACAAGGTGATCCTATATCCCCCTATTTGTTCATTCTCTTATCTCAAGCCTTGTCTAATTTATTTCATCAAGCTAGAATCTGTTTTGAGTTCCGGGAATTAAAATTTGGAAATTCTCTCCCATGATTACTCATCTATTTTTGCGGATGACTCTTTAATTTTTTTGTAAAGTCGATAACCTTCATGCCCGTTGTGAATGACATTCTTAACAAATTATGCTCCCTTCCGGGCAAATGGTTAATTTTGATAAATCATCTGTGGTATTCAAGAAAATACTCCTGCCGCAGACTCTGAGCTCAAATCTGCACTGCAAGAACCACCGAACATATTTCTTCAAAATATTTGGGGTTGCCTATGGGAATTGGGAGGTCTAAGGTGGATACTTTCAAATTCATCTCTTCAACTCGTCCCAAGCTAGATTAAGGACCGGAAGAATCAATTCTTGAGTCTTATTGGTAAGGAAGTTTTGTTGAAATCATTATTTATGCCCTTCCAACATATGTGATGTCTTGCTTTAGAATCCTAGTTTATGTTTGTAATGATATTTGCATTTTCTTCTAAATTTTGGTGGGGTAGTCGGATGGACGGGCCTAATAAAATCCATCACAGTTGGGGCAACATGTTTGTGGTGAGGATAGAGGAGGTTTAGGCTTTAAAAATATTCAAAAATTTAATGATGCACTTTTGCTAAGCAATCGGAGAATTCTTATACAATATAACCTTCTAATGAGTAAAGTGATGAAAGGGAAATATTTTCATAATAAGAAGTTGTTTGATGTGGAAGGAAATGGGACCGATTCTTGGTCTTGGAAGTGTTGGTTGCTTGCAAGAGAACCCTTAGCTCTGGCATCGATTTCGAGAACGGAGATGGAAACTCTGTGAATATTTAGGAGTCTCTCTCGGATTCCTTCTAACTAGGGGTTTAAACCGCATAATTCTCATGTGGAGGTTCTAATGTGAGATGGGTTAGAGAGCTTATGATGATCGGATGGAAAACGTTGGAACTCGATCGGTTTGGAATCGTTTGGTGGCTTGATGCCGAGAATATTCTCAAAATTCCTATTAGTCGACAGGGGAGAAATGGTAGGTTGGTATGACATTTGGAAGCCAAAGGGCAATACTCTGTTAAGTCTGCGTATAAAGCGCGCTTACAGCACGCTATAAGAATGATGTCTTGACGCCCCCGAATCTAGTGCGAATAAAAAGAAGATCGGACTATATGGTCTAGAACCGAAATTGCATGTGGAAGGCAAAATTAAACATTTTCCGTCCCTGGCAACGGGATCAACTCGAGAATCAAAGGAGTCTCTTTGATCCTCTTTCACGCTTCGGGTGAGGGAGGACTTGGAGCATATTTTCTTTAATCTGCGAAAGAGCCAAACTCATTTGGAAAATTTCACCTGTGAATTGGGAGGGTTTGGGGGAATTTGTTTGATTCATTTCCCAAATGGTGGATGCAAGTTTGTCGATTTCTTGGAAAGGTTGTGTGGTGGATATAATTCAATTAACAACATATTTGCCCTAGTGGATGTGGAAGTCCCGTAATAGTTGGATGTTTGAAAAGAAGAAAATTTACGAAAAGGATGTTGTTGAATTGGCGTTGGAGAGTGGAAGGAATTTGTTTGTGCTAATTTTAGTCCGTATAATCAAACAGCTCCATGAATTTTGCTATGTCCGATTAAAGAGGCTCGTAGTGTGAGTAGGAGTGGTGATCGGGTTCATATTGGCTTTGTTGGTACGGTGATCTCGAATACATGCATAGTGGGGTTGAGTGGGTTGGCTCTTTGGGATGAAAATGTGGTTCATTGTGCATGGAGTTCATCTAGGGATTTGGCAACAAATCTAGTGGATGCAACTTTTTTGGTTGTTCGGTGTGTGTTGATTCAGGCTATGCGGAAAACCGAAAACGTGGTGGTGTGTGGAAGATAAAATTTGGCTTGTGACCAAAAAGAAGAATGCAAAAAGCTAAGAAATGTTATGTCATTGTGGAAGACATTTTATTTTTGGCTAATTTGTTGGAGTCTTGTGTTTTTGATAACTCTTGTAAGTTGTCTTGTAATAGATTAAATATTCAATGCTTATTGAGGTGTGAAGCTCCACGAATGGTTTCACCCGATTCCCTCTTGGATTTAATTTGTATCCAGGATGGAGTGATGTCAATTGACATCATTGTATTCTTGATCATTTGATATATATAATATTCTATCGTTTGAAAAAAATTGTGATTGGACAGATGACAATAATTTTCACATGATAATTTAGTTACTGTTTGAGTGCATAAACTAAGAGTAATTTTTTATTTACAATATTTATAAAGAAAGAGAATTAATAAAGAAAAGTCGTACAGGTTGGAGCACAACAGACGTGTGAATAGAATTGTGGGAGAGGAGAAAGAAAAGGCTGGCAGGCGGCGAAGCATGAGACGAAATTCCGGAGGAGCTCTTCTGCCTAACAGAGAATATGGGCAATTGCGGCACTAGGGAGGAGTCAGCCGTCGTCTCTACTGCTCATCAACACCAAGGTTCAGTTTTATCTATTTTACTAAGCTGCATTTCTCTCTTCAGCTCACCAGATCTAGGTTTTGGTCAATTCGCTTAAACACTAGGTCATTGTATTGTTTCTGAAATTACACTAATTTATATATTTCTCTCTACTCTACTCTACTCGTCTCAGCAGCTTCTTGTCTTGAGCTCTTTGTTTTTTTTTTTTTTTTTTTTTTTTTTTTTTTTTCCCTTTTCAAAAAAACCGAAAATTGACTTCGAAAAAACAACAATGCCGTAATATTTGTATTTTTACACACTTGGAGAATTTTTGCCGGTAAACATTCGGTAATTGTGCAGCTCATCCCGTCAAATGACTTCAACCTGAATGTAGGAGATTGTAGTTAGGGTTTTCATAATCTTTTACGCTTGCTCATAATTAGCCAAGGTCTCTGTCTCCATATAATTTGAAATATTATAAATTAGTTCCTGAAAATGTATTAAAATAGAAAACAATGAGCAGTTCAGCAGCAGCTCCAGGTGTTGTCTTTACCCACTAGGAATCCAGCTGCAGATAAGAAGCACAGTCGCTCCACATCGGATCTGAGCGATCCTTCAACGCCCGTAACTTTGAGGATTTCCGTAAAACGCCCTGCTTTACACTCACGTCATTGCTTTTACTCTCTTTGAGCTTGAGACTATCACCAAGAGTTTCCGTTCTGACTACATTCTTGGAGAGGGTGGTTTTGGGACGGTGTACAAAGGTTACATTGATGAGAATGTCAGGGTCGGACTCAAATCTCTCCCTGTCGCTGTCAAGGTGCTTAACAAGGAAGGCCTTCAAGGCCACCGTGAATGGCTAGTGAGTTTCCTATGTTCTTTTCTGGGCTCCTCATTTTGAACTTGTAGTTGTGCTTCCTGTCTATCCAGTATTTTGTTTTCTTACCTTGTGAACATGAGTAAACAATTTTGCTGAATATGTAAGTTCACCGTTTCAGACGGAGGTCAATTTCCTCGGGCAGCTCAGGCATCCTAATTTAGTTAAGTTGATTGGATATTGCTGCGAGGATGATCACAGGTTACTTGTTTATGAATTCATGTTCCGAGGAAGCCTTGAGAACCACCTGTTTAGAAGTATGTTCCATTTCTTTTCAAATAATACTTTGTTATTGTTGCTGTTCACCCCACTCATTATATGACCATTTTGGAACTTTTGTTTGCTCTAATGGATACAACGCTGTGAAACAATATTCATTTGGAATCGAGTTTAAAGGAAAATTTCTCATGTAAACTTGTCCTCCTTATGAGAACATTGTGTCCCATCTTTTTTTTTTTTTTTTTTTAATAAGTTGAGAGTACTTGGTGAGGAGAGGAGATAAATTTCAAATAAATGAAAGATACAGGGTTCAAACCCTGGTTAACACTTTTATAAAGGGTTAGTGATACCACTTGAGCTACAAGCTAGTGGTTAACATTGTGTCCCATCTTATCTATTATGAATATCAGATGCGTTGCTTCCTTAGTCGAGACTTAATGCATGTTTAGGTGGAGAGTGTTTGGCCAATTGTGAGAGTCTGATGGTTATATATACTATTGTGACACAGTTCACTGATTCAATGAAACCAGCGTTAAATCACTTATAGCAAAACCTTTATGCTTGGCATTTATACCTGTAATATCTCGGAATGAAATCATTATCTTAGTGAGATAGTTTGGTGTCTCATTATCACATCTGCTAGAGATTTTTCTACTTGATTATTTCTGTGCTTTGTTATGGTTGTAATAAGTTATTATTCCTGTGCTTTGTTTTGGTTGTCTTATGTAGTGATTGAATGTTTATGATATATTCTCAACTTCATGATGTTGTGTTCTATACTTGCTAGCACACACATATAATGACTGCTATGTTGCAATCAACATAAAACTTTGTTATATGTTTGAATATTTTGCTGAGTACAATTAACCTGGAATTTTCTGAGGCATCTAGAAGCAACTGTTCCATTATCTTGGTCAACAAGGATGATGATTGCTCTTGGGGCAGCTAAAGGGCTTGCTTTCCTTCATAATGCTGAAAGGCCAGTTATCTACCGTGACTTCAAAACCTCTAATATTCTGCTGGACTCGGTAGGTGATGTGATTAAGAATCATTCTTTGAAATTTCTGTATCTCTCTGTCGGGCACCCTTCGCTTCTCAGCGGGTGGGGATGCGTTGATCATATCGTGACTTATTTATTCGGGGATTTGTTTGAAAATGAATAATTAAGCAAGTGCTTGATTTTACCATTAACAGCGTCTTATATCTCATCACTATGTCTGGTTTTTCAGCGATTTTTACATCTTATAGTTTACGCAAACTCTCATTGTTACAGGATTATATGGCCAAGCTCTCTGATTTTGGGCTGGCAAAAGCAGGACCCCAAGGTGATGAGACTCATGTATCAACGCGAGTTATGGGTACCTATGGTTACGCTGCCCCTGAATATGTAATGACAGGTACGACTTAAGATATGTTGTATTGCCTCAGACCCAAATATTGTCTTTATATCTCAGCTGGTGAAATAAGTCCCCAACTATTGGAACTTTGTAGAATGAGAAAGATGTGTGGGATATGCATATTTGTGATGCCATGTCACCTCAATATTGTGAGCCTGAAAACTTGATCCATTTACTGTTATTTAAGCAGTAAAGGTGAACATTCCAAAAACTCCGTTATATGTAACATCTACAAAGCTAGCATAGCTTGAGGATTATAGCAGAAATAAATATACTATCTTAAATTTTTCTTTAGTTTTTTACGTTTATTTTGTGTTACTCCATAATAAATCTAATTCTTTGTCAAGAGTGAAATCATGCCATTCATACTTTTCTTTTAATTCAGTGTCATAGACTAATGGGAATCAAAGAAAATCACTTGAAACCATGTTGAGTAATATGGTTCCTCAATTGGTAAACATTTTCCCACAGCTCCTCCAACTGTTCCTTTCAACACCTCTCCTCCCCAAACAAAACCCCGCAATTGAAGCATACATTTGCAAGTATAAAGAGAGGGCTTGCTTGATCTTTGCATGATCTTTTATTATCGTAAGAGAATGGTGTTAACTTATTAGTTACATTAATGTGGAAATTTGCAGGATTATACTTAAAGAAAATGACAGTTTCTTGATGGTTATTTATATAAACAAGCCTCTCACTTTTTTAAAAGTAAGGTCTTGTTTTGCACCCTTCAATTTGTACAATAGTCTTTGAGGTTATAGTCTTCTACAACTCTTTATAATTTAAATCTTTTACTTGAATCTCTTGCAAATGCATAGCTTCCATTTAGTTTCTCCATTCTGTTCATTATAAGTATAAATTCTTTAATGTATTGCATGTTCAAATTGATTTCACCTTTTATGTGTGTGTGTGTGTTTTCCCTTTATGCGTGTGTCACTTTGAATCTATGGGTGAATCACTTTGTTTCAGTACAACAGAATAGTATGATGCATTTCCCGGTTAGCTGCATCTCATAATTGGATTCTTTTTTGATTATGCCCTTATAATGTTTGTATTTGTAGGTGTGTGACATGAGCAATGTAAAAAGTAAGAACATCTGCATTCAACACTATTATTTCAAAAATGAAAAGCAATTTATTATATGACCTACTCAAATTTCTTGCTCTATTGTTGTGCTAATAATCAAACAAGACGTTGTCCGGTATCAAAAATGACTCAGCAACTCGTTCAGGAAAGGAAATAGTGAAATTCTTGCATATCATTTTTCTTTTGTTTCTTTGCATTTATACCTTAGCGTTCTTTTAAATAATAAATCACTGGTCATCTCGTCAAACATTTATTCTTTTCCAAAAATCATCAACCCAGCAGTTGCGTGCGTGTGTCATAAATTGTAAAATTAATCTGGGATATTTAAGGTCTGAGGCAGAAGAAAGGGCTGTTAACATTTACGGTTTTCTTTATACCATTAATGTAATTAAGATTGATTATGATTGTGTACATGTGCCCACTTATGTAATTGATGTCTGCATGAGATGAACAGGGCACCTTACTGCCAGGAGTGATGTCTACAGCTTCGGAGTAGTTCTTCTGGAGCTGTTGACGGGAAGGAAGTCTGTGGACAAGACAAGGCCGAGCAAGGAACAAAGTTTGGTAGATTGGGCCAGGCCAAAGCTAAATGACAAGAGAAAAATGCTGCAAATCATAGACCCTAGATTAGAAAATCAGTACTCTCTAAGGGCAGCTCAGAAAGCTTGCAGTTTGGCATACTATTGTCTGAGCCAAAACCCAAAAGCTAGACCCTTAATGAGTGACGTGGTTGAGACTTTGGAACCTTTACAATGCAGTGGTGGTAATGAAGTCTCTTCATCATCTTCTTCAACTCCTACTCTTCTATGTAGTGGCAGTCCATTTGTCTCAGGAAGGATTCCAGATTACCGGATGCACCGCAGGTTTGGCGGAGCTGTCGGAACTGGTGTTGGTTGTCGGTCTTCCAATCCAAATTGCTCCCCAGGTGGCCCTGCAGCATGCCGAGTTAGATGAGAAAAGTTGCCTGTGTGATGTATGTATACTGTGTTATATATGCCTGCCTGCCTTCACTTGTAGGCTAGGGGTTCATTGGCTGCTTTATTCTCGACCTATATTGTAATGGTGATCACAAGATCGTTGATTGTTGACTTAAGGAAATACTTTGTGTTTGGTGATGTTTGTTACGAATCAAATTTGCAGTCAGTAGAGATGTTTACGAACGTTTTGCCTGGGTGTTCATATAGTTTCTTCATTTCCATTTTTGGAATGTGTGCCCCTTTCTTGCTCGCACTGTTGCATGATATCCGAATTTTTGCTTCCATTTTGTCTATCGTATACGCATTTTCTAGGCTGACGCATTTTAATTATTATGCATTTCAATTTCTTTAGTATTTTGTTTTTGATCTTGTGATTGTTAAGATGAATTTAAACCCGTTCAAGATTGAGATTTTCTAAAAATTGCTCCAACACCCCCTCCTCAGCCCCCCACAAGAAAAAGAAAAAAATCATGTACTGTACCAACCTCAAAGAATAACACTTGCGCAAGTTAAATTGGATTATAATTAGGAAAACTTATAAAAATTACCCTGAGGCCTGAGTAAAATCCTATGCAAGCATGTTTTGAGTGTTATTTATACATATGAGTTAGATTACTATGGCTACACTCACAAATGCACAAGTATCACAATGTGTTACAACGGAGGTTGCAAATTTGCACTTTAGCAACAGTCAAAACCAAACATTCACGGCCTGCCTTTGGCCTTTCCTATTAACATTGTTCCATTTTTTTTTATTCTACTTTATGTTCCACTTTATTAGATGAATGACACGTGTCTATAAGATAAACATGTTTTATGTATTATTGGTTATTTCAATACATGAACAATTCATCCGGATGGTGGAATATAAGAAAGTGAAGTAGGAAGTCTAAAATCTTTAGTGATATTGCATAATCCAGTTGATCCTCAAAAAATAAAAAAAAAATAGTCTACTATACATAACCATAAAAATGGATGCATCTCAATGATTAGCTTGGCTACCCGTCTCTAAGTAAGACTTCTTTCCGCGTTTCACAAGAATGTGAGTGAATATGGACTAAAGTCCTTAGAATGGACCATTCTAATTGAAATATGAGAGTTTTTACTCATCACTTGTGAATTCCTTAAATGGTGATTAAAATCTCTAGAGATTTTTGAAAATTACAAAAAGAGTCATTGAAGTTTGACTTCGTCTTATATTTTATTCCTTCATAAGCAAAAATATTTCAAAATCTCCTTAAGATTTATAGAAATATTACGCTTAGCACCTTAAATTTAAGACTTAATCAAACTTAAGGGGTTTTTTGTAAATTTTGGAACATCTCTGGATGTTTTTGTAACTAGCCAAAACCTCGGGAGGATTTTTGTAATGATCCCAACTTAAAAATATATGAGCGTACGTAAAATTATAAAATGGTAATTATTATGTCAAGTCTTTAGTAGCGCTAGGAAGATAAAGGTGAATAGGGATTATTTAGAGTCAATTGAATATCCTGGACACCAAAAAGTCAAATGCTAACTAGAATAAAAGATTGTTGCGTAACATCAAACAAGAGCAATGATTTTGATTTTGTGAATCGCAAGTTTGACTTTCTTCTATTCGATTAGTTATGAAGGTTTAAGGAGGTGATTTGTTTGGCAAGGAAAGAGGAATTGATATGTTGGCGGTTGCCCAAATGAGGGAAACAGGAAAACCAAATTCAAATAAAATAGAGTAATAATTTCCGGAGTGTTGACACCGACGGGGGAAAAACACATAATATTCGAAAATCCAAAGATTATATACCCATTGACTAACGGTTGCAAGCCTTTTTCCCTTTTCTTCTTTACTCAAACAAAAGCAAAAAAACAGAGCCCAATAACAAGAACTTTGAGTGTGTCCCAAGGTAACCTCGTAATAGGGCCTTCAACCTACTCGAACAACTGTTTGTATAATTCTTCACGCTTAAATACAAAATACCTCGGGAAGGATCACTATGACTACAAGTAGCTCTATAGCTATCATGTTACTATAAAATAGAACAATTCCATTGCAATGAAACATGAAATTGACAAGGCCACCATAAAAACAAAAGCGTGGTGCCTAACATGAGGTGGCGATGTTAGATTAAGTTGTATTAATTTGCTAACTACTCCTCACGCTTCTACCTGGGCAAAAGCAAGGTCCTTAGTAGGTTTTTTTTTTTTCTCACAACCAGAACTTCTTAACATCTTTCTTTGCGCTTATAGAGGACCCCGATATAGATCCTTCAATCTACAAGTGAAAAGTGCAACATATAAATAATACCACTAAAACGGTAGGAAAGCCTAAAAGAACCATTGAAACCATCTCAAACCTACCTTGCATGCTTATGAACAGAGCCATCACCGAGACTCCGACTACCGGAGGATACACAGAGCATGAGTCAATTCCTAAAGGCCATCAAAACAATGAAAACATTATCATTAGCATTACATACTCCACTTACATGTTATTATGTGGGCGAGTGTCAAAATCAAGTGGCAACAAATTTCTCTCGAGAAATATGCATTGAATAAAACCATATACGTGCAATTGCAAACGATCTAGTGAATAACATTAAAATGGCGATCTAAATTTTTGGAATTCAATCAATCAAAACCCCACCCCGATTAAAATATAAGAACCAATCGAGATGGAAATACCTATTCATTCCCATATTTGAATTACTTGGAAAACCCAACATTCGGATAATACATGTTAGTGCTTTGCCAAATGCCAAAATGCAATGGAATTCTCAAACAATTTTGCCGACAAATTGGAATTACCCGCTTGTAGATGTCCTCGTCAATCCTATAGCTTAATGGACCAACATGAATCGAGGTTGCCTCTCTAAGTCGACCTCAATAACATCGGACTCAAATCTACGAGTACTAGATGGCATAGCAGATCGGAGTGGAGGAGGTGCTTACCCTTGGGCAAGTCCTGTCGTTAAAGAAGTTTGAAATTGGCAAGGAAAGACGGACTCAACCTTCGATGGATCATCAACTCGACCTAATTCAACCCGATATGTGAACGGAGCTCCTTGAGATTTTTTCCTTCAACATGGCCACTTAAAATGGTCACATCCTCGCGCTTCAAAGACCACAAAATCCAAATCCTCCTTGATATTCTCAAAGCCAACCTAACATGACATGGGCCAGTGCCAATACACAACAGCCTTCAAGAGAAGAATGAAACAAGGGCAATAAACACAAAAAGTTCTAAATGTAAATAGCACCCACGTCAAGAGTCGCATAGTAAGAATGTAAACGACATAAAACTCGCCTAAAAATCAAATATGGAATACGAAAGGTTTTGGCATTGCTTGGCATCTTTATTTTTTTGGGGTAGTGATTACTCATTAGTACATGTTTATTTATCGAAATCAACAGGGACCACTAAACTTGTGCATGAGAACTCTCAAGATTTCTCATTTTTCCTTATCACTAAAACATACGAAAGCAATATGTTAGTATTTTTCGAGACTCTTCATAAGATAACAACAATTGTCAAATTTAAACATGCTCTTGCTCTATCGTTCCTATGATAAATTAGCCAACTCTTTCTAATCAAACAACCAAAACTTCTATTTCCTTCTTTAAACTAAATGGTTCCTCCTCGCCGGTCACATTTGCTTCAGAGAAAAAATCTAGAACATGCCTTGATTGAAAGCAAAAAGTAAACAACAGATCACCGAATGTGGTGATGATAGAGATAAA
Source organism: Rehmannia glutinosa (assembly GCA_016081115.2). Taxonomy (NCBI): domain Eukaryota; kingdom Viridiplantae; phylum Streptophyta; class Magnoliopsida; order Lamiales; family Orobanchaceae; genus Rehmannia; species Rehmannia glutinosa. The sequence goes on along the minus strand of JABTTQ020001641.1, from coordinate 43,090 downwards.
AATCCAAATTTAATGCTTGAGATACCATATCACACCATTTAACATTCTCAGTATATCCCTCATTTAATATGAAGACGACCTAGTTTGGGCATACCGCTTGAAAACCATACTTTTCAAAGTACATATTGTTAGATAAATATTTTTATCATGATTTTGATGATTATGTTCGATTTTATTCAAATAAGTTTTTAAACCAAAACTATGTCCCTAAATGTTGTCTAAATACTTCCGATCAACTTATTTTACTATTTTTCTGAGTATTCCTCAAGTTTATTTTCAATAAAACATTGGACAACACTTTTGTTTCAGTTTCGACCGGCCGCCCTATAGGGCAACCCGCACTGAGTTGAGTCGAGAAACAAAAATGGGACGTAAGAAAAATAAAATAGGGCGGCGACGGCCGACCGGCCGGGCGACCAGACTGCACTGCGCAAGTTGGATTTTTGTTCCGCACTTCTTCTGCTTCGTAAAATCGCTGGCGGCAACCGGTCACCGCTAAAGCGGCGACGTCGCACCCCCTTCGACCGCCCCCGTAAAAATTCGCAGAATTCAATTTCAATCTTATCTCTGCGTGACCGGTCGAACCCCATGTTTATCGAAAACTATCCGTTGCGTTTTCGCATAACTTTTCCCTATTTTGTGGGATTAATTTCTAACAACTATATTGATCATTTTAAATGGTTTCTTTTGCAGAAAATCACTCCCCAAGGAGGAGCCAATGTCTGGAAATGAAAGCCAAGTCCTCTCCTATAAATAGAGGCTTCATTCAAGCAACAAGATACAACACACAACATACAAGCAAAGAGCAATTGAGCAAACACTTTCATATATCTTGTTGTATTAGCCAAGCACTTTCACTTGCACTTATTTGAGGTCTAGGCTTTCAATTCTTGATTACACTTGTACTCATATTGTATCAATCATTATTGAGTTGTAATCTTGATTTTGGTCATCATTCAACACAAGACATCCTTGTGAGTATTCTTGTGGTAAGAATACACTGGGTGATCTAGGTGATAGGTGTTTGAAGGTTGTGGTAATCTTCAAAGGTGTTGTAAGAGGATTGTGGTAATCCTCAAGGTGGTGAAAGAAAGGGTTGTGGTAATCCTCAAGGTGTTGTATTAATTTTTGGTAAATTAATAAAATCTTTTTTTCTTTTTGAAATCCATCCCTGAGATACTTGGGGTGGTAGAGGATTAGGCCTAGGTGGGTTGAACCTCTTTAAATCAACGAGTGTTGTTTATTTTCCGCATTCACATTCATGTTATTTACTCGTTGTTTCAAAAAGAGGGTGATTTGCGAAAAATCGGCATAATCTATTCACCCCCTCTAGATTATTGTAGCCACTGACTAACAAGTGGTATCGAGCCAAACTCTTTGCTAGCTCGCTCCGAGTAAAAAGAGGAAAGATCCATGGCTACAAATGATGCTCATCTCACCACCGCGCCCCACAAATAAGCCACCACTATTCGACGCCAACAACTACGCATTTTGGAAAGACCGTATGGAGTGCTTCCTACAAGGGTGTGGGTTCGACATTTGGAATGTGGTCATTGAAGGAGTTGATCAACCAACAAAGAAATCGGAGGATGGCACTTGGCTCCTAAACCTTTCAAGGAGTTTGATGAAAATGACAAAAGACTTTCTCTCTAAACGGTAAGGCCTTAAATATTTTGCATTGTTCTCTTACCACCACCGAGTACAATCGCATAAGAGGCATAAGGTCGGCACATGAGGTTTGGGAAAAATTGGAGACAATCTATGAAGGGACTAAGAAAGTCAAGCAAGCAAGAAAGACCATGCTTGTTAAAGACTTCAAAACTTTAACATGTATGATGACGAAAGCATCTCCAAAATGGTGGAAAGGCTCGACAATATTGTCAATCCTCTTGTGGCCCTCGCAAAGTCATCTCCGAAGAAGACAAGGTGACCAAGGTATTAAATGCACTTCCCCTCTCATGGTCCGAAAAAGTAACGGCAATCACGGAGGCACAAAATCTTGAGACACTCAAGTTTGATGAGCTCATTGGAAATCTACTCATCTATGAAGTCTATCTCAAGGAGAGGAAAACTCCAAACCATCCACAAATCAATCGGGTATGCAAATTATTCCTAAAGGTCTTGCTTCTTCTTCTAATAATGCATACTATGATAATGATGATGATGATGAGGAGACGTCCGCACTTGTTCGAAAATTTGCGAAATTTGTGAATAAGAATAAAGCAAGAAAACCAAGAGATAATGCTTGCTTTAAATGCGGAAAACCGGGCACTTCATTGCCGATTGCGGCTCGACGAAGAGGAGCAAAAGAAAAGGAAGCCTTTCACAAAAAAGAAGGCTCTAAATGCGAAGTCAAAACATGGGATGAACTACTCGAAACAACCGATGAGGAAGGAGAAACCGAACACGGTCTCATGGCTATAGACGATGAAAACAATGAGGTACACTCAAATTCATCTACTTCCTCCATAGTTGATGACTTGCAATGTGATTTTGATGAATTGCAAATTGAGTTTCAAAATTTAATCGTTAAATACAAAATTTTGAAAAAGGAGCATAAAGAGATTAAGGTTGAAAAGGAAAAATTATTTACCTCTTATGAATCTCTGACAAAGCTCATGCTCTTACTCTTACTAGAATTCATTCTCTTGAAACCGAAAAGGAATTGCTCACAAAAGAAATTGAATGTTTGAAAAATGATGTGCATCGTTTCAACATAAGTACGGATAAAGTCACAAAAATTTTAGATGCACAAAGAGGTGAGCATTCCAAATCGGGACTTGGTTATAAGCCATTTCAAAGTGTTTTTAAGAAAAATAACCAAGGTCCGACTTTTGTACGTGCTAATAATTATAATACTCCTACTTGTTTTTATTGTGGCAAAGTTGGACATTATGCTAATAATTGCAAATTGAGAAATAGCTCAAGACATGTTTGGAGACCCAAAGGTCTCAAGACTAACCTCATGGACCCCAAAATTATAGGGTACCTAAAAGAAATTCTTTTGTAGGTAATAGGGGCTATAACCACAATGGAAGATTCAAAATGGCTCGTGGACAAATGGATGTTCACGCCATATGACCGGGAGGAGAGAACTTTTACCAACATCAAACTCCAAGAAGAGGGTATGGTCATGTTCGACAATGGCAAAGGAAAAATTCTTGGAAATGGAGAAATTGGTAACTCTTCTTTCTCTCTTAGTAATGTTCTATTAGTTGAAGGGCTTAAGTTTAATTTGATAAGTGTTAGCCAACTTTGTGATTCAAAATATGATGTTTCCTTTAATAAAGAAAAATGCCTTATACTTAAAAATGGTGAAATTATTTGTGAAACAAATAGAAAAGGCAATCTTTACAAAATTTGTACAAGTGATTTGGTTAGTCAAAATGTTTCTTGTTTGTTTAGTCGCCAATAATGATTTAACTAGTTTATGACATAGGCGACTTGGACATGTTGGATACAAGAATTTGAAAAATATTTACAAAAACCAACATGTGAAAGGACTACCCAAATTGAATTTTGAAAATCTTGGCTTATGTGACACTTGTCAAAAGAACAAATTAGTTAAAAGTAGTTTTAAGCCCAAAAATGAAATTTCCACAACCAAACCTCTACAAATGCTTCACCTTGATTTGTACGGGGACATTGGTACGGCTAGTCTAAGTGGAAAACATTACACATTTGTTATAGTCGATGATTTTTCGAGATATACTTGGGCTCTTTTTCTTACCAATAAAAACAATGCCGTTAATGAGTTTGTTAAGTTGTGTAGACTTATTGAGAATGAAAAAGAAGATACTATCAAGTCTATTCGAGCGATCGAGGTGGAGAATTTGACGGTGAATTTAGAGTATTTTGTGAAACAAAAGGATATGCTCATAATTTCTCGGCTCCAAGGACACCTCAACAAAATGGAGTAGCCGAACGAAAAATCGGACATTACAAGAAATGAGTCGGTCCATGCTCAATGAATTTTCACTTCCAAAGTATTTTTGGGTCGAAGCCGTAAGTACCGCTTGCTATGTCATTAATCGAGTTTATATTCGTCCTAAAATGAATAAAACTCCATATGAGCTTTGGAAAGGTAGAACTCCAAATATTAGTTATTTCAAGATATTTGGTTGTAAATGCTTTATTTTGAATACCAAGGATCAATTAGACAAACTTGATCCTAAGGCCGATGAAGGAATATTTATGGGATATTCAACAAAAAGCAAGCATATCGGGTTTACAATAAGACTAGTGGAGTTGTTGAAGAATCCATCCATGTTAAATTCAATGAAGCTTCGGGAGTTGAAAGAATTCCTAATGATGAAAGTGATGAGGAGGATATTATTGAACAAATTGTTCAAATTGATGATCAACCGTCTACATCAAATGATCAACTGTCCACTTCAAATGGTTCTCAAGAAGATAGAGGTGATATCTCGGATCTTCCCATTGCATTGAAATTTAAGGAGATCACCCAAAAGATCTTATTATTGGTGATCCCCTTGACAAAGTGATGACTCGGAGAAAATTTGCCGAGAAAGCTCTTATTTCTCAAAAAGAGCCTAAAAATGCTAAAGAAGCTATTGAGGATGAGGATTGGTTTCTAGAGATGCGGAGGAGTTGAATCAATTTGAAAGAAATGATGTATGGGAATTGGTACCTTGTCCTCCTTCTCAAACCATTATTGGCACAAAATGGGTTTTCCTAACAAACTTGATGATCAAGGCAACATTGTTCGAAATAAGGCAAGGTTAGTAGCTCAAGGGTATTGTCAAGAAGAAGGTATTGACTATGATGAAACTTTTGCACCCGTAGCACGTTTAGAAGCTATTCGTATTTTGCTTGCCTATTCTTGCTTTAAAAATTTCAAACTTTACCAAATGGATGTTAAATCCGCCTTCTTAAATGGTATTATTCAAGAAGAAGTCTATGTAAAACAACCTCCGGGTTTGAAAATTTTTCTAGGCCTAATGATGTTTATAAACTTAAAAAGGCCTTGTATGGTTTAAAACAAGACCCCGTGCATGGTATGATAGACTTAGTTCTTTTCTTTTACAAAATGGTTTTATAAGAGGTAAAGTTGATACAACTCTATTTGTTTTTGAAAAAGGGCAAGATTGTTTACTTGTGCAAATATATGTTGATGATATTATCTTTGGTGCTACTAATGATTCTTTGTGCAAGAAATTTTCTAAGTTAATGCAAGGAGAATTCGAGATGAGTATGATGGGGAGCTTAACTTCTTTTTGACTTCAAATTAAGCAATGTCAAGAAGGTATTTATATTTCGCAATCAAAGTATACAAAAGAACTTTTGAAAAAGTTCGGCATTGAAGAAGGAAGAACCGTCTCTACTCCTATGGCAACAAATGTCAAAATTGACAAAGATGAGAAAGGCAAGTCCGTGGATGAATCAAAGTATCGAGGTATGATTGGTAGTTTACTTTATTTAACCGCTAGTAGACCGGACATTCTTCATGCCGTATGCCTATGTGCTCATTTTCAAAGCAATCCCAAAGAATCTCACATGAGTGCCGTTAAAAGGATTTTTCGATATTTGAAAGGCACCATTCAATATGGTTTATTTTATCCAAAGAATGAAAATTTTTCTCTTAAAGGTTATAGTGATTCTGACTATGCGGAAATACTTGATGATCGGAAAAGTACTTCCGATCATGTCAATTTTTAGGCGATTGCCTAGTTTCTTGGTTTTCAAAGAAGCAAAACGTGTTTCTCTTTCAACGGCCGGGCCGAATATATTTCCGCCGCATTTTGTTGTACTCAACTTCTTTGGATGAAACAAATCTTAGCGGATTACAAATGCTCTTTTGAAAATGTACCTATCTTTTGTGATAATATATCCGCTATAAATATTGCTCAAAACCCGGTTCATCATAACCGTACTAAACATATTGAGATTCGACATCATTTTCTAAGGGATTGTGTTTCAAAACGTAAAATTGAGATATCCTTTGTTCCATCTCAAGATCAATTAGCGGATATTTTCACAAAACCGCTATCTTCCGAGACTTTTTCTTCAATACGAGCTCGGTTAGGCATAATGCATATTGAATGAAGCTTACGTTTGCATTTTGCACGCTTTTAAAACTTAGGGGCGAAAATCGGATTTTTGGTTGAAAATTCGGATTTTGAAAAACTCGACAAAACAAATAATCGAAGGAGTTGAGGGCAACCGATCGCCCTCAACCTCGACCGGCCGCCATCAACCTCGACCGGTCGCCTAAGCTATATTTTGGCTTTTAAACGCTCTGCCTTCAAAGATTCTTCTTTTTGACAAATTTTTGGCCATTTTTCGTCCCTTTGCCAAATTCACTCAAATTTCATTCAAAAATGGATTTCATGCATCTCTTACACAACATGGACATTATATAGCATGATCATCATCATTTTGCTCACTCTTTCCGATCAAATGGTAAGAATTTCGCTTTTTTACTCAATCGGGTGGAACCCTCGAAGTTTTCAAGTTTTTTTGAAAATTTTTGATGTAATTTTCGTATGATCATGATTAGCTTGGTTGTTGTGTTGTTATGTATGATGAGTGACTTGAATTGATGTTGAAAATTTTTGGCTTGAACCATTTACAAAGGTTATATACAACCTCTTCTATTTTTAACGCACACAAGGTGTTCGATGATATGTCGCAATGAAAATTTCAACTTATACATGACTCTCTTTTGCTTTCAAAAGTTTTCTATACTTATTGAGATCATGTTTTGACAAACAAAACAAGCGTATGAACTCTTCATATTACACTTCTCCCATTTTCCTTGGATTATTATGCTTTAATTGCTCAACGGTTAATAAACCGTCCCTTTGGCGCACTTTGATATTATTGTATGGTGTTTTCACCATTCTAACGTTCTTTTTGATGATTCCAAAGGGGGAGAAACAGGATATTAGCTCATTAGCTCAAGAAAAGCTCATAAAAGCTCGCAATAAGTATTGTGGATTCTAATACCTAGTCTATGGCTTGAATTTTGGACTCGGATGAAATTGTTTATAAGTTTTGTGACAGGGGGAGCTCCTTAGCTCATGATGCATTCTATATAAGCTTGTTATAGCTTGTGCTTCTTACTTATAATAATCGTTTGTTGATATGCTCATAAATAGGGGGAGCTTTGTATGAAATACTTCTAACGGATAGTTTACTCGTAAACCGAAAATTTTATTTGGTTTTCAAATCGTCCTCAAGAAAATTGTTTTGGTTTGTAATCATCAAAAAGGGGGAGTTTGTTAGATAAATGTTTTTATCATGATTTTGATGATTATGTTCGATTTTATTCAAATAAGTTTTTAAACCAAAACTATGTCCCTAAATGTTGTCTAAATACTTCCGATCAACTTAAAATGTTTTTACTATTTTCCTGAGTATTTCTTGAAGTTTATTTTCAATAAAACATTGACAACACTTTTGTTTCAGTTTCGACCGGCCGCCCATATAGGCAACCCGCACTGAGTTGAGTTGAGAAGAAACGTAAAGTTGGATTTTTGTTCCGCACTTCTCAAGCTTCGTAAAATCGCTCAAAGGCAACCGTCACACTAAGGCGGCGACGTCACACCCCCTTCGACCGTCCCCCTGTGTAAAAATTCGCAGAATTCAATTTCAATCTTATCTCTCAAGGCGACCGGTCGAACCCCATGTTTATCAAAGAAACTATCCGCTATGCTTTTGCACAACTTTTCCCTATTTTGTGGGATTGATTTCTAACAGCTATATTGATCATTTTAAATGGTTTCTTTTGCAAAGAAATCACTCCCCAAGGAGAGCCAATGTCCGGAAATGAAAGCCAAGTCCTCTCCTATAAATAGAGGCTTCATTCAAGCAACAAGATACAACACACAACATACAAGCAAAGAGCAATTGAGCAAACACTTTCATATATCTTGTTGTATTAGCCTAAGCACTTTCACTTGCACTTATTTGAGGTCTAGGCTTTCAATTCTTGATTACACTTGTACTCATATTGTATCAATCATTATTGAGTTGTAATCTTGATTTTGGTCATCATTCAACACAAGACATCCTTGTGAGTATTCTTGTGGTAAGAATACACTGGGTGATCTAGGTGATAGGTGTTTGAAGGTTGTGGTAATCTTCAAAGGTGTTGTAAGAGGATTGTGGTAATCCTCAAGGTGGTGAAAGAGGGTTGTGGTAATCCTCAAGGTGTTGTATTAATTTTTGGTAAATTAATAAAATCTTTTTTTTTTTTTTGAAATCCATCCCTGAGATATCTTGGGATGGTAGAGATTAGGCCCTGGTGGGTTGAACCTCTTTAAATCAACGAGTGTTGTTTATTTTCCGCATTCACATTCTTGTTATTTACTCGTTGTTTCAAAAAAGAGGGTGATTTGCGAAAAATCGGATAATCTATTCACCCCTCTAGATTATTGTAGCCACTGACTAACACATATTATAGGAAGAGCTGAAAACTAAGTGACATGACAGAAAAGAGTCTAGCGTACATTGCGATGATTTGAAATCTCAACCAACAACTCGAAACTAACCTTAACATTCAAGGACTCGAGATGCGTGCTCGATATGCATGCCATGGAGCTTGCCTTTCCCCGCTATTTTTATTACATAAGTAGTGTCGTTTGAGTCCTCACCGATAATGTACTGATGAATCTGTTATTGTTTCTTCATAAAAGCCTTTTGACTCACCGCCTAACCGACACGCCTTCTTTTGGTTGACTAGACAATAGAGTCACCTAGCCCATGTCATCGCAACGAGAGTAAATGATTTCAAGGTTCTTTCAAAGCTATTGGGCTTTGTTTGAAAACTTCTAGAAGTGAGATCAAGTTAGATATCATCTAAATCCCTAAATTAACCATATAATTTTAGACAAATGATGCTTTCACCGCTCCCGAGACTTACAACACAAATTGTTTGAATATTAACAGAGGTTTCCAAGGATTTGGAAGTCACATAAAGAAAGCATATTATTGCTTTGGACCAAAGTCAAATACAAATTACAACTATTATGATATATATTGAAGAAAGCCTTTTGGATAATGTTACCTAAAAGCAACACGAGTAGCATAAAAGACAACTTCCTTTTGATTCCCCAGAGCCAATGTCGATTGCCTCTGCGGGAGGGGAGAATGCATATTCCCGGAAGCGAGAAAGGGAATGCCATTCAATGAATACAACAACATTACTTAAATTCAAATATCAAATGTGAACCCACATATTTTCAAAATGTGAAGCATATACTATAATGCCATAGGTAGGAAAATTATCACAAGTTCTAACATAAGTTGATCTCAATATAAATCGAAAGGAAGCATCGATGCTAAGAGCGATGAAATCTTGAACAAGTTTTGATGCAACAAAGACAGATCCGATTTTGGTCAATTTGAGATTCTTTCAATATTTTATTTCTTCTAACAAACAATTTAGCTTGAATGGTACAATTACAATGCTACAACAGACATCAAAACATGAAACCAGGGACATTGCAACAATCAAAAATAGAGTTTAAAAATGACCAATCAACACAAACAATAGACTTCGTGTACCTTGAACAAAGGTTGGAGATAAAAACTCCCAGAAATAAGTTATCAAACATGAAAGTGCCACCGACACTACCATCGAGTTGTTCCTATGTCCATTTTTTCCATTCAAGGACAAGAGAATAGAAGGAAAAGGCTCATGTCAGTTCTTCTCTAGAATATAATCGCACGTAAATTTGACCGAGCTTCCGCAAGAAAATGAATACTTTTGTCCATTTGTTTTACGTAATAACCAGGCCGCAATAAAGAAAAAGCTTAGTTATCATTCATGTTGATTGCACGAGATATTCCTAGCATGCAATCCTCACCACATGCTTTCTTATGTGCATATTCACATGAAATGTTTACGGCAAGCAATATCGATGCAAGAGTAATTTCGCTTTCAGTGTTTAAAGTTAAAGAGGTATCCCGATTTTCTTGATTAATTGATCGACACACCGCAAATGTACAAAAAAAGAAATGTAAATGAAAGAGAGGGTGCTAACTACTCAAAGACAAGATACATATTCGCATATTCTCACGACAATTAATTAACACCCCTATCTCGATGATATATCTAGTAGCTCACTTTGTTCTTACGAAAGAAAATGATTGATTATAAGGAAAAAATAGAACATTTCTTTCAATGGGAAGGCAAATGCAAAATGCAATTTTAGCAAGGAAATTAGTGACAACACATGTAAAAGCTCTTCAAGTTTCAAAAGGAAAATGATAGGGAAGGAAAAATGCACCTCCGGGATACTCGCACCAACATGACTCATAAGTTATCGTAAAAGAAGCAGGCTAGTTCTCACTTCTCAAGAAAAAGTCACTAACCCCCGTATCCGAGAGTCCCTCTCGTAAAGATAATATGGTTGCTAGTATAGTAGAAACTATTACAAAGAAATGAGCTACATCTCACTCTGAACAAATTAGACTCCGAGCAAAATTGCTGACTTTGCACAATATGCCCCTTATATATTACATTTTTCCGAAATCTTTCAAAGAAATCAAAATAACAACATCCGCAAAAACTTTCCATATGCTAGAATTAAATCACAAAAACAAATCCTTGTCAATGGCAAAGCGGCCGACTACAAGACTACAAGCTACAACAAGTCACGACTCAACAATATCCAAACAACACCATGCCATAATAAGCATAACTCGAATCAGATATAACAAATTTTCAAACTTTTGATGCCCCTACGTCAGAACCTATATCATCATAGAGTGGTCCTGCAAGAAATACACCATCCGCCTTTGTTGTAATTTCAAGAGCGAAGACGCTTTGTTTAAGTGTAGAAATATGGCTATCTGTCTGAGCAAGAATTCTTATGTAAACATGAGAAAGAGGGGTGAAACTGATCCTTCAATGTATAACCCTAATCGGCTAGAAAAAGGAGCAACTGGAGCTTGACCACCACCTTTTGCCACATCGAAACCTAATCAAATATGATGAAAACCTTAAATAAACTAATTCTTTTCCCACGATACAATATGAGTGGAAATGAAACTCTCAAAACCACTTACATGTTGTTGTCTATGGTAAAATAAAATTTTATTTCCCATATCATTCCCGCAGAAAGAAAACTAAGAATGAGGACATAAAGTTCATAATAATAATCAATTAAAAGATAGTATGATATGATTTGGGAAAGTATAGAAATAAAACCTTTAGTAACTCAGGTTATATGGAAAATCTAGATTTTTTTCTATGGGTGACCTCAAATCGCTTCTCAAATTTCATAACATAACAAATCTTATTGATTCAACAATGGTATAATAAAAGCAAGCTAAAGTTCTAGATTGGGCATCCAAAAAGACATCGATTCTTTAATCTCTAACTATCACTAATGCATTTTATGTTACTCTCAACATGAATAAATAGACAAAGAAGAAGTTTATCTCTCATAATTAGCACAACTTTTTGAAAGACAAACTTGAGTAGCAAATTGTACTAGCCTTTATGTTCACCAAATAAAGAGTAACATATCTTGTTAATCGAGCAAACTTTAAAGATTTGGATAAATCTATACAAATAAAACAAAAAGAGAAGGGGAAAAAAGGAAAAAGAAACACTCCCGGATATAAGTGTATCAACAAATAATTAAGTGGCAAAGAAACACAATTAACTTTTTTGTACAAGGCAATATAAACAAGTTTGAGAGATAAACTACTTAGAATGTAAATCACAATTGTTGTAAGAGTGCATCTTACAAAAATTGCAAAAATTAGAAAGGAGAAAATGATGCATCTTTTTCAAGGAGAGACTTCATTAAGCATTCCGCATCAACCATTTTCCAAAGATTTAAACAACTTCTACCAACAGGACGGGCAATCCTAGGAGAACATAGAGAAATATGAAAAAACATAATATGTAGATATCGGTGAAATTATCAATCACTTTAGATGTCAAAAAGATCTCATGTAAAGCACAATTAACTCTATAGACGTAAAAACCTTCCCGAAATACAAAAGCAAAGAGAGAGATTAAACCATTAGCACCAAAACCACGTACATACATACCGTGAGTCCTTAGGAACAAAGATAAGTTTTACCCCAAAATTAGCCCAAATGAAATACTCATAGACATCGACTCCCCCGATTGATCAACTTCGGTGAGACAAATCGCAATTGTACCATCAACTAATGTTTCTTGATTGTCTAAGATGTCAAGTGGTATATTCTCGTAAATTCTCTTTTGACTCAACATTTATATGTCCTTTCAACATATATTTCTCACTTTAAATAAATAAGTTGCACAAAAAAGAAATAAAATGAATCCTCAAGACAAAGAAAAATCAAATCATGTCCATTCCAACACCCTCCCACCATCTCTTCTAGCCCAACCCCAACTCCTATGCTTCCTAACAACAAATAAAACAAAAAAGGAAAAAAATGCACGATAAGAGAAAACAAGAGAGAGGGTAACCCAAATAACCATCATACCGACTGGTTTGATGTATCAATTCTCAAAGTAGAGATCCCAAAGGTAATACATGAGTCGATGAAATGGAGTTCATGCACACCAGGAGACTCTACACAAATCTCTTGGGAACCTTTCTCGCAATTTGGAAATAGTTATTAAGATGTCGCTTTCACTCAAAATGATTGATTAAAGATTTCAATAACCAAAGGATGAATCTTACCTTAATTTTCAAGTTCACTCGAACTGCCGATTGTATGTAACGCCCAAATTTTGGACTATAAAATTTGTGCAAATATTCATTTTACCATATACTCTTTTTTTCCATAAGAATCATGAGAAAGACAACTCGTTATATCGAGCCATTTTATTTTCAAAGGAACAATAATTACAAAGGAAACAATCGCATAAAATAATTTGAATAAAATTTGATATCATATAATTTTAAAAGACTATTTGACAAAGAAAGACTTTGAAAAATCGCGTACATACTTTTATTTATAAAGAGAAAATAGGCTTGTAAATATGTCTCATTCAAAATCAATAGAACCAAATGGAAGCAAATTATAAAGTGTAGAAAATTCGTATATTCATTTATTTCTAAGAAATTCGCACATTTACTAATTTATAAAAGAAGTATCCATTTTCGTCTATTTACATAAATAAACTTAGAAAATCATAGTAATTCATCATTTATTATCTCAATTTGAAAATTTCTAGAAACAACATTTGTTCTCATTAACAATCAATTATCACACATAGTCTAACATCGTAGGTAAAATACTTAGAAAATCATAACTTGTTTATCAATTTAGTATTCAATTGGAAAACAACATTTAAAAATGAAAACATTACTCCAATAGTTTCATAGGTCATCGTCATTATCCACCGTCAATAACCACCGCCGACTCCTTAACCTCGAAAAGTTGGTTATATGTGGGGTGAGCGACACACTTCGATGGAGTATAAATTGTCCAAGCTAAATGCACATATATCTCACATAGACATGCAAATACAATCCAATAGGACATAACATATATCTTTTGAAAAACCATGACATAGACATACGGTGCACCGCAGGGGTTCCACCCGAGGGATACATCGACCGGACCTCTTGAGTCCCTCGGCTCAATAGTGCCTAAGCAAATCGTACTACACATTCATGCAAAATAATCTAAGCATTTAATAAGGACAATAAAGTTTAGAAAATAAACTCCACCTCGAAACTTTGTTTGAAAAATAGGAGAATGATTTGATGCAATATCCCTATTGAACTTGAGCTCGTCGTCCTTGTCGCCTAGCATAGATATATATACATCTTAGTTTCTAGAAGTCAAAACTAAACTATTAACCTCAATATAGAAGCACTAAAATAATATTCTTGGAAGCTTACGGTATATTGATAAGGTTTAGGGTTCGACTTGGTGGGTTTGAACATTACTAAATCTCTGCGTAGTTGGGATCGAATAATATTTTCTCATAAATCGTATACTTGAATTATTTAGTATTTTTAAAGTAGGTAATAAACTCTAAAATAGATATCATATAAAAATTTCACGAAGATTCGAAAGGTTTAGCTATGAGTTTTGAATTTGTGAAATCAAATTGTCAGTAACACAAAATCCTGCACAACTATGGAAGAAAAATCATATATAAATAAATATAGTACTATAGGATCTGGAATTTTAACTACGTATAATATACATACCATAGTATAACATATCAAAAAATCATAATATTTAAAATTCGTTAACTTTAGGGTTTGAATTTTATAAACTGAAACTTTTGTCATTACTAAAACTGTAACGTCTTGGAAACTAATTAATATTTAAATAAATATAAGTTATAATGATCTGATATTTTACCACAAGGTAGAAACCATTATAATATATAACATATCCAAATCTCAGATATTTTGAAGGTCGTTATACATGGTTTCTAGAATTTATAAATCAGAAACAGTAGTATATTCAAGATTTGGAAAGCGTGAATACGAATTTCATATAAAATAAAATACAACTCAAAAGCATATGAAATTTTAACTTCATATTTTTAAACATATGATAACATAAGACTTATCGGAGTTATGAGGAGACACTTAGCCACACTAGAGAGCTTAGAAATTTCCCATAGGTCCACCCCTGTCTCTTGTGTGATCACAAGCGTGTGTTTGTTAGATTGCTTGGGTTCTATGTTGGGCTCACTCTTTTTCACCTTAGGAAAATTGACTTATAGGTTGCGTTTAGGACCCTATGATGGACCTTTAGAATTAAAATAAATAGGGGAGGGCTTAAGCCCGATGAGTGAGACTTAGGATCCAATACGACTTGAGCCCATAAGGATTATGACTAGACCCAAGTTATAGCAATTGTGTGCAATTCTAAGCCATTCGAGAATTTTTAAGGGACCCCATGGAGCGGTTTATGGATTCATCCCATCTTTTTGGGCCTTGAATTAAGCCCAATCTGTGGTTTTGTCATATAATAAGATCCAATTTGTTTGGACTCGTTAGGTTTGGTCCATTACCTTGAGTGAGGCCTAACGTGTACACCTCTTGTCATGAAGATGTGATCTTATCTACTTTGTTGGGTCTTGTTCTAAGCTTAATCCTCTCGTCTTAGGGTAGGATATCCATAAACCTTAAATCACGGAACTTTTCCTTTTTGGTTGACAACTTCATTTGGGCTACCTAAGCCCACTATCCTAAGCAGATAGGGTCCCATCTTGTGTCGGGTTAAGGCTCCACCTTATGTTGGGGTAAGGGCTTAGTTGAACCCAATTTATTCACTTGTAGTCTAGGGCTTTGCTTGGCATTGGGCTTCGATATAGCTTGCTTTCCTGGTCTTGGATTAAACCTCTTCTCTCCTAATTCAGTCTATAGGCTTTTGTTTAGGTTCAATCTTATAAGTTTAGCTTAGGTCCATCAATCAATCTCTCATAAACCCCTAAGTCAATCTATATGGGGCCTTGTGTTAGCCTAGCTTATGTAGGCTATCTTTCACCTATGGTTTAACCCATACTTTAAACTCTTGTCATTAGGCCCAAAATTCCTTGTAACGCTCTAAGAGGGTAGTGAGGCTTAGATTCCATAGAGTTCAACCTACATTGGGCTTTAGTTAAGCTACATCCATTTTAGAATAGGATCTTTTATGTAGCCCAACTCATAGAGAGATTCTCATCACTTGGTCCAACCTATTTCTTCTATTCCTATGATTGTTCAAATATGGGTTTTATCCTTTTAGGATTAGGTTTCTATCCCATATCGTGTTGTGCTAAGCTCGAGTTCTCTTATTAGGTCTTACCTTTTTGTACTGTGGACGTTCGATTGCATACCATGCAAGTCATTCATTATCCACACATGTCATACATCTTTCATATAGGATGATCTTAGAAAGCACCTAAGTGTTGGACATTTGCATGATACTGAGTAAACTATAGCCTAGAAAAGAAGTAGACAAAGCAAGGCTTTTAGGATAGACAGATTCTAAGGGGATCGAGTCTAAGTCCTAGGTGGGAGTTTCTCAACCAATAGCAATAGGGAACGACTTATATACAAGGAGCTTTGACAAGAAAGTTGAGGGTCCCGTAAGGTGCTCTACTAAGAAGGAAGGATCGGTGAAATTGAGCGAAAGCAATAGGGCACCGAGCTGCATACTTTTGTGAGAGGGGAGATGGGTGAGAAGAAAGTCCCACGCTATGAAAAGCAGAGAGACCCGATTAGTAGATATAGAAGCTAAGGCAAGCAAGGGCATGGCGTATCCATTCGACTCAACCAAGAAGAAAGGCTCTAATGGTTGTACTTTTGGGGCTACGTGGAGAGAGGATCGGGCTAATTGAAACTTGCACTTTTTCAATGGGGACAGGAAGAAGGGGACCAAGTGAGGACAGATACTAGAAGCACGAAAGCAAGTCGATCCTATGTTCTATTGTCGGGGAGGGTCGGTCCCAGACTAAACAAGGGCTGGCTGCAGAAAGGTCCCGTCCCCAGGGGTTAGGTGCTTAGCTGAAGGTGGAAGTCCAAAGCTTAATAAGGTGGAAGGCGAAGCCGTCGGCATTCCTTTCTTATAACCCCGAGCAAGGGAAATGCTTTTTGCTCGCCCGGAGAAAGGCCAAGCGATGACGTAGCGGTTTAAGGTAAAGAACTAAGACCATTGTCGATCCCGGACCAAGTGACCTCCTAAGTCGATTAGGATTAAGTGACCAAGGGTAGGAAGAAGAAGCTCGATTCCGATTCCTCTAGAGAGATGCCGATAATCCGGATGCGAGAAAGAGCCCTTTTTCGGGGTTGAAAGACAAAGCACATTTAAATCCTCTTTTGAGATCTGCATTGTTCTTTCATCGATTTACTTTTGGAAGGTCTTTGTCGTATAATATAAAAAGGAGAAAGGCTGGTTTTCGCTTTTACGACTTTCTGTTATGCTATCCGCCGTTTCTTAGCTCGAAGGGTAGTGAAGTGACGAAAGGGTATTCAATCCCCAAGGGTATGATGAGAACTCCCTTTTTCTTTGTTTGTCGATTACTATGGCCTTCTCATTTGAGTGAAGGAGATTCCGATTAAGCGAGAGAAGAAACGAGCCAAGTAGTTCATTTCGAAAGCCCTTGAGTGCTTTGGCGCCGATCTGAGAATAAGCGATATTGGTGCCTGGGCAATAGGAAAAGGCGTAAGCGCAGCGATCTTTCTCTTTATTTGAACGAATAGGTTCTTTTTTTGGAAGTAGGCGATCCATTAATAAGAATTGAAATATGCGCGGAATGAAGAATAGTATTCACCCAAATAATGAAAACCTCCGAAATGATTTGCGAGCACTTTAGTGATAATTTTGAATAAGAAATTGCCCAAGATAATAGGTGCGCAGCTAACCTCCACTCGACACGCTTCTTTAGTTTTAGGAATGAGAACCAGAAAATTAGAGTTTAAACCCATAGGTAAGAAGCCGCTTTGAAAGAAGTAAACAACAAAGATCCACCACATCAGAACCGATGACATCCCAATATTTTTGATAAAACAAACCACTCAAGCCTGATGGCCCTGCCAATCTGTCGGAGAAAGATCGAACACCATTTCTTTAACTTCGTCCCCGGAGGCGATAATTTTCAATTTTCCTCATCAAAAACCACAAAGTAGAGCACACGCTCAATCGCGAAAAATCCTTAGCCGCCTCGAGCCGTCCTCCAAGAAAAGGGATGTAAAGTAATCCAAGATATGCGGCGAATGGTCGTCATATCTTCTTGTATATATAGCTCCCATTAATCAGACACCGCAGTGTGGATTTACCCGCTCGACTTTAATCTGCGATGAAAGGAGGTGGTCTTTCTCGCCATCCCTCCGCCACTTTGCCCGGCTCTTGATTTGCATAAGAGCATGTTGCCTGAGAGAAGCTCGTTAATTTCCACTGAGCATCAACCTCATGCATAAATCATCATCCGAGTAACCATGTTCGAAATCTCTCGCCGCACATCCGCCAACTCGTTTTGTGCATCCTCCAAACCTTACGAAAAACATCTCCAAAACCTGTATTCCAGGACTTAATCCTATGCTTCAGCTTATTAAGTTTCAAAGATACCTTAGCAATAGGATTCGTAGCGACAAAGAGACAGAAACAAAAATTGACAAGAACTCGATCAATTCTAGATTCCACATGGCCACGAGAGCTCCGTTGTGTAGACCATGTGAATCTACTCCCGATAGTCGGAATATGAACGAGGTGGCGGTCATCGATCATATTTTGAAAATCGACACAAGACACACGAATAGGAGCAACCCTCTACTGATTCTTTTGTGAGCACCAAGCACATCATTGAAATCCCCAATCACCGAAAAGGGACATTGGACACATTGCGCAAGTCGTCCCACAAGTGCCGACGATGAGTGTGAAGTGCATACGCATGAACAAACCCAATAGAAAAAGAACGATTACCCACAAAAAAAGCATTAATCACAATAATCTGGTGCGAAACCAAAGCAATATTATCCACACCAACATTGTTTGAGCGAAAAATCCTTCTATTAGGAAGACCACGGATCCTAACATTTTCGCCACAAAACCAAGCCTAAGGAAGTCCAAAAAGAGTTAGGGATCGTAGAAAGACGTACCTTCGACTCAATTCCCACCCAATCCGGACGGTGCACTCTACAATGCTCCCGAAGCATATTACGGGAGATGTCATTGCCAATCCCTCTTATGTTCCAAAAGAGGATGTTCATTGCGCGTGATCGTCGGGGGATCTGTTTGGTCGGCGTTCAACAAAGCTTTTGCAAGATTCCCTTAATGGGTTGTTGTTCCACGTTATGATCATCAAATTCTTGACTAAATCCGCCACCGGCCGGTCGAACCGTCATCTCTTGTGAACTATGCGAAGATATATCCGGTATCAGTAAAATCGCAATCGGCCGGATTTGTAATAACAAACCTTGGCCTCCGCTATTTTCATTGTAGTGCCTGGCCGACGAAGCATCCTCATGAAACTTAGATAGCGACTCACCAACAAAGGCTTCCCGGGGATCTTTGAATAGACGAGGACCCGTGTAAACAACCATCACCTGTGAATCCGGGACTTCTATTGTTGATGCACATCAACTTCCACCTCCGTATCCTTAGAAGTCCGATCATCCTCATTAAAGTCCTGATTATCGGCGTCATTATTAAACACCTCGAAAGAATTCAAGGTGCTTATCGTTGGCGAGGCAAGGTAAATTCCATCCGCATGTGCTTTCTCTTTTCGACGAGTGCTTCCCATCGTGGCGGAGGAGTGAGGCGAAAGCGGGCCCGAAGTAGTTGCATGTGGCTTCTCCTAAGAAAGAAAAGATATTGGAAACCCTAGATTTTTGAGCGGAGGAGTCGAAAACCCTAGGGCATCCAGAATCGCCAAGGCGGGCATCAAGCATCATCGCCGCTAGAAATAGCCGACAAACTTTCCGTCGAAAGACGAAGCGACTTCATAGGTGTGAAAAGGGATCATACTCGCGAGAAGAAGAACGAGGAAGATCCATCGCAATTGTTTTGTTTCCGAGAAAAAATCGCGTTATCCGTGAGAGAGAACATTAAGGTTGAGTCTTTCTTCTTATTGTTATGCAATGTACTCTTTTTCCTCTCCTTCGGTTTGATTTGCTCTTTTTTCATCCCTACCAAGGTAGGAAAACATCTTCTTCAAAAAGAAGCAAAATGCAATTTGATAATTTAAGGCCAAAATCCCTTTTTGAATGAATAGTTCGTTTGGATGAATGTGAATAAGGTATACCCCAAGATATATAAAAAGAATATATTCCTTCATTTCGAAAAGTAAGTTGGTGAACTCTATTTTGAGGTTAAATGGGTGCGCTAAGACCCATTTATACGACAAAATTAAGAGAGAGAATAAAAAGAGAAATAAATTGAGATAAAGAAAAGCATACTTCTTTTCTGGATTTCCATTTTCAAATAATAAAGTAATTAGAATCCCGGTGGATAAAGACAAGCAAAAAGCAAGCAAGTGATCTTGCCCACTCTTTGCCATATAGAAAAAGTATAAGGTTGAAGCTCCCGGAGCGTAGGCAATAAAAAAGTAGAACGATTCTACTTCGCCAATTCAATGTAAATAAATGTACATAATAATAGAGTGCCAATTCCTAAAAGGAGAGAGAGAAGGCTTTATAAAGCCCCTAAACTTAAATAAAAGCATAAAAAAGATTTGAATTATTAATTAAAATCCTCCCTCCAAGAAGGAACAACTGCTATGAATGAAATAGTAAAAAAAAAAATGCAAAAGGCGAGACGAAGGGAAAGAGGAGAAGTCAAAAAATGCCTCTGTTGTCTTATTGATAGTAAAAAAGCAAAGAGAGTATTGATCGAAAGAAAGGGAAAGGTCAGGCTTTTCTCATGAAAGCGTTCGCACAACAAAGCATAATATATGGCCGCTACCGCCCCAAAAATTTGAAAACAATAGACCGGATACGGGCCATCTAAGATTAGGGGCAAGAATGATAGATAAGCGAGCGAACAAAGTAAGAAAGAAAAAAAAACCAAATCGAATGGATTGATTTGAAAAACAATAAAATGACGAACTCCATTATAAATATGATAGAAGAGAACTAAAGCGAGAATCTCGACGCCGATTGGGATGAGCTTTGATGAATAAAAGAAAAAAAAAATTCGTATACATTCTCATAGGTGAAACAAATCAAACCTATTTTCGGATAAAGAAGAAAAAAAAAGAAAATGATAGTGGCTAGGAATAGGAAAGGAATAGACCATCATCGGAGAATCTTCAAAAATGGCTTGTGTGATCGGAATAACATAGTCAAGTAAGCGCGATTTTTCCATTTTCATTTCCAAGAAAGGTTGCAGATCGCACTAAGTTACTTACGTTTGAGGCCGACTCGGCCCCACATCAAGGTGACAGATTCGAACCTATGGCCCTCTCAGTACCCCAAAACAGAGATGCGGCGACGGATCGCGCTACACCTCGTCTCACCACCCCCAAAGAGCATATAGATCCACCCGATCGACGAAGACTCAAACCGAACTCGCCCATCCTTTTTGGGCACGGGGATGCGAGAACCAATCCGAATAATCAACCGCTTTTTTAGAAAATCGCTCCAAAGAAGACAAGATAGGGGGACGCCAAAAAGGATATAGTGCGGACCGCTCACATTTTTGGTGACTCTTTCACTTGAATTTCAAAATCCGGCTTGCTCCCGCTATGTGTCCTTTGGACCCTTCGCCCGCTTAGAAGTGGATTCGAACCACCGACACAAGGATTTTCGATCCTTTGCTCTAACCAAATGAGCTACGAACCACTTTCCTAAAGTCTGTTTTCTTCATCGAATAGCGCCCTACCTTACCACTTAACTAGTAAGGGAAAAGCCCTTGAGTAATAAGAATATATAGGCTTTTTCGCTTGTTCGCCAAGCTTTCGAGCGCTCTTTCAACCGCGCCTAATCCCCAACATGCTCAAGAATCGAGAGCCGTCCGAGGATCGGACGGCCGAAGGAGCTTGCAACTAGAAAAGAAGATATGCCGGTCAAAGAAAAAAATAAGGCGCAATGGCTCTCTGCTCCTAGTCACTAAGTAGTGCTATTCGGGGACTGGACTCCACCAAGAGGTTCTTTCTCTAACGTAATTTCTCCCGCCCCTTTCATTTCCGTGCGGAGGAAATGGGATTCAACCCATGATACAATCTTCTTGTATGTTGATTTAGCAAACTAATGCTCTTGCTTAAGCCACTCACCACACCTCCAAGTTGTTGATCGGAATGGAATTGGATGTCTTTGGGTTTGGTTGGTTGCTCGAAGGGCTATCTCGATCCGATCAATCGCCTGCCGTGAGCGCTAGCTGCCGCGTACTCTTATTCTATAAGCGAGACTCTATCCGGATCTGCCACTCGTTGGGCGCGCCTTCTTTTCTATGAACATCCCACCACCGAATGATGAACTTTCCGGTTTTCGCCTCGACCCGAGAAAAGACACGGTCAAGCCAATCCCTTACCCGCTTTGAATGGAATTCATATCTCCTTCGTGCCTGGTCGAGAAGGAGAAAGCCCTGAGAACTGTGCTTGCTTAGCTTACAAAGCTAGCTTACTAAGCGAAGGAATTTGTCGTTGATTGCATGAGTTAGCCAAAGAAACCCCGACTCATCTCTCTCTATAAAAAAGCCCTTTCTCATTTTCATAATAATAAGGTAAGCATCCAACTCTCGATCCGAGCTACTGCTTCAACAATCAACTCGAGCTCGGGAAGTCGTTAAGACATCGACTTATACGGGGAGATGAAAAAGAATTCTGTCTTTAGAAGTCAATCCCACTAAACTACACTTGTACGCTTGACATGAAAAGTAGAGGCAAGCGGAGTCAAAGGCCGAGCCTCCACTAGCAAAGGGGGACAACCATGCCAATCAAAGCGAGCAAAAGTGCGCCCACTCTACCTTTCTTTCTTTATCTTAGACTTCGTTCTTCAAGGAGACCCATGTGCATTTCCTCTCTTCTCGTGCTCTTGAACTCTTGATTCCCTTGTGCCTTTAGTTTAAGTATAGGTCGTCGATTCAATCTATCTTGATGGGATTTTTCCTTATGTTGAGTAGTATAGAAGGGATTTTTCGAGTAGGTAGCGACAAGAGGCTACATCAATAGCTAAAACTTTTTTTTCGAGTAGGGTAGGCTTGGAGTCGAAGTCATATTTTTCCCAACCAAATAAGCACTTTTGCAAAGTTCACCTTCCCGCGGTCAAAACAAGACTTACAGATAACAATTAGACCTTACTGTGTACAGGACCGACTATAGAGCCTAATTAAATTAAAAAGAATTCGGGCTTGCTTTCTCAATTCACATCTATGAGCGATGATTCTTCTATCTCTTGCTCGCTTCGATCGGACTCGACGACAGGGAAGAATGATGGGTCGCTAACAAGGCCTCTAAATGACCGCTCGAGAAAAGGCCTACCTATTTTTTCCCCAATCTGTCACTTGCTCGTCCCTCTCTTATGAAAATTATCTCTCCTCTCTCGGGGCTTTGATTCATGTCTATAGCCATCGCTAAGACGATTCCCATTCAAGCATTCTCATTCAACGATCTATCAATGTTGCCCTTATTCTTTTTTTTTCAAAATTCCTTTCTTTCTACTAGTTCTTACATAAGCAATTTGCGGGAAGTAAACGAATCCTTCCGAACATCTATAAATAGCTTTAGCATCTTTTTTTGAGTTGAAAAGGTCTTTGCTAAGGGAAGGTTTGGAACCCTAGTAGCGAATGGAATTAGTTTACCGGATGACTTCCATGCCAACACGAGTAGTTTAACTCATCACTACCTCGTAGGGCGTTGAGATTTTTTTCTTTTTTATTGCTATAAACTTTTGAAAAAGTCTTCAAATAGCCTTTGCATAGTTTACTGGTCTCGCTTAGTAGGGACCTAAACACGGAATGGTTTTTCTCGAGTCGGACCACGCCTTATGACGAAAGGGGAGAAAGGATGGATCACCCGTCGATCCGTGATCAAAGAAAACTATACCGAAGAATGGGATAGAGATTGACAAGCACAAAGGCTATATCTCATATCTATTAATTAATCTACGCTCATTGATGAGACGGTGACATAGAGAGAAGAAGGTATACCCTTTGCCACCCCCTTCTCACTTAAAAGTAAAGAAGAGATACAAAGAAATCAAAATTTTGTGGGATTGATGATGGAATCGAATAAGCGAATGCACTTGCGGTTAAGACAGTCCTGCATCTCCTACCTAATGCAATTGACCGACCCGCCATCTCTTTCCTTCAATAATGCCTTCGCTTCACTTCAAGACGTTATTTACCAATAAGAATAGGAAAAACTACCTTTTTGAATGGAAGAAGGCGAAGGTCAAGGCGAGAGACTAGCTTACTTATCGCTTCGCCATGCTATGGTTGAAGCTTTAGGCTCCATAGACGGAATTATGTATTAGGTATTAGGGAGGAGAGGACACCACTCAACACCTAAGGTGGGGTTCAATGCCTAACAAAAACGGCCAAAAGAAAAAGAAATAGAGAAAAAGAGATGTATGGGCGGGGAGGAGAGAAAGAACACATGCATGGAGATTCTGTCTATCGGAGATTCAAGATGAAAGGACATCGTTGGCTAAGGAAGAATTCAAGGAAGTCCATTCTCGAGAGAAATGGTGATCTCGTCTTGCTTCTTTGGGAGAGAGGAAGCTTCCACCACCTTTTCGGCCAGGATAGCGGCGATCACTCGGAATGAACACTAATCGAAAGCGGCGGGAATGAGTATCTATCCCTTATGGGAATCAAACACGTGTCTTCGACATGAAAAGACGATGTCCTAACCACTGGACGAAAGGGACCAAAAAGCCATTCTTCATATACCTCGGCTCCGAGAATAGAAGTGGTTCGTTTTGTTTCGTACGCAATTTAAGATTTCATTTGTGTTCATGTTGGCGATTTACGATGTGAATTCGGCGGGTCGTCCCGCCTTCCTACGTCCCCTCACCGACCAGTGACACACCAACCATGCCCCTTCTCTTTCTCCGATCATAAAGCCCCGATCCCTTTATTTTTCTTTCATCCCCCCGAATAAGTAAGACCCCACTCTTTCGAATAAAAAAAAAAAAAGAGGGGCGAAGCGCCCGTTTGAAGTGGCGAAGGCCTATGCTATCTTTCTGATAAGAAAAAAAAGTAGGTTGAGGTTACGAAGTAAGGTCACCAGTTAAGGAAAGCTCAGCTTATGAAATCGCTTAGCCGTTAAGTTAATTAATGTTGTAGTAGTGAGGCGCCGGTATGGAGTTGCGTCACTGTGGATATAGACTAGGCTAAGTGACGGACTTCATCTCTTCTATTCTCTTCACTTATACCTTACACTTCCTTTGAGTCTAACGAGGCTCGGTCAAAGGAGCCTTACACTATGGACCGAGACTACGCAAAGGTAGAACACCATAGAAACTTTGCTTGACTTTATCATAAACCTTGATTTCGCTACGCTCAATAAGAACCCGAAATAGCGTAAATAGGTTCGTGTTCGCTTCCAAAAAGTCGGTCGTCTTTGCCCAAGTGTAAACCGCAGATGACTCTCCAATGGTTCCATTCATTCTTACTATGCTTCCGGTCAACCCAACCCGAATGGGAAGAAGAGGATCACCAAACCGCAATCCACTTTGTACCTTTGCCGAGCAAACCAATCATCATTTTAGAAAAGGGAAGGGAACTTCTCACCGAAGGAGGCGGGAAGCTACCGCTTCTAGAATGGAAGCTTATCCTTGACTTTTTTTAGAGCGTATCGCTGTTTTGAAATAATCAAAAAGTTTTTATGGATGAAGTAATCGGAATGACAAATGGTTACGGTTGCGGAAAGCGGAGAAAGTCGAGAACCATCGGTTACCTTTTGAATCAAAGTAGCGACGCAGCCGAGTCTTACGACTAAAGGGGAGAAGCTTTGCTTCATAGACAACTTCGCTTCCTCGTCGCTTCTTTCTCGCGGCGACGAGCTTCTCAAGTGGGTGGCTTGGTAAGCAAGCTACCTTCAAGATCGATCGAATCCCTATCAATCAATAATAAGCCGAATGGTGGGGAATGTAGCTTGCTCTTCAATGGAAAAGGGGAATCGCCCTTTCACAACCGCTCCTATACAACTACCTTTCGCCCAACATGATCACGAACGAAGACAGAGAATTGCGTAGTATAGGAGGACGAAACGAACCAACCCACGTGTCCCGATCGAAACGATTGAAGAAAGAGAATGGTGGCTCCTTTTTCGCCCGGGGGACATCGTTGGAGAACAATGTCGGGGACAGGTGAGAACCTTCCGTTGGTTACACCCTTGTTGTGTTGGTTCTTCCATATTTCGATATGGATCTATCTCCATATCATATAGAGATCTATATCTTTCTATCGATAGATAGATCTATTGATAAATGGATATTGATTTGCTTTCAAGATCTATGAACAAGAGAGATCCCTAAATATCCATTTGAAAAAAGAGATGAATAGATAGGGCGAAGCCAATCAAGGAAGGGCGCGTTAGCGAACTTATTGAAAACTAAAGCAAGAAGGGCCTTCTATTTCTATTTAGATTAGTTTCTTAGTAAAGGCACGTTAGCGCATCCCCTTTCTTGCTCGTTAATGCCCCCGCCCTATTTTTTGATTAGTTTAGTCATAAAGGAAAGCCCTTTGACAACCTTACTAATAGAAAGGGGATGCGCTCAAGCATGCGAAGAAAGCTCAAGAAGAGCTTCTCAACATATTACATATTATAGAAAGGTTTGTAGAAAAGGGCTTCTTCAAGTTCCGCTTGCTTGTTTTTCATTTTGATAGGAGTAGGTGCTTCTTTGCTCGCTCATTGTCTACTAAATGAGCCTTCACGCCCGCCCGACCCTATCTTTAATCTTAAGTAAAGTGAAGTCAAATTAATGAAGTGAACAGCCCAACCTCTTTGTTTTGTTTGAAGCTTTGCCGGAAGCTTCTACTTCTTGAAGCTTTCTTTCCCCTAAGAATTCGAAAGACAACACCCGCAACTAAAGTATAGGAAAAAGCTTCTCTTTGATAGCGGTCATAGGGGAGTTCGAAAGGGATCTGGTCATAGATGGAGACTTAAACCCGTGTGGGGGTAGGGGCGGATATAGCCAAGTAGATCAAGGCAGTGGATTGTGAATCCACCACGCGCGGTTGAATCCCCGTCGTTAGCCCATCAATAAATGGACCATTTCTTTCGGAGACACAAGACAAACCTAGAAAGCATTTTTTTTACGCAAGTCATCTCGAGTTCAAACGCATCCAAGCAATTGGTATCCGATTGAAACATAGAAAGCATAAATTCACCTCGCCTACTTGCTTTGAAAGAAAAAATGGATGGCCGATCATTCATTCTATGACATTTTTAAGACCTCACTAATCACCAACCACTTTTGAGTTCATAATGAATGAAATGAACCCCTGGATGAAGAGAAAGTCTCCCCTCCCTTTACTAAACCATGGGAGCCCCGAGTAGTTTACTGACAAATTGAGTTGTCATGACGATACCTTTCTTAGTGGAAGATCGGAAATTCTCTTCATCACGAGGCGATAGGATCTGCCGTAGACACCCGAGAGACCTCCACAAGGTAGGCTAAAAGAGTAAGAGAACAAGAAGCAAAGAGTTATGCTTTCATTTCTTTGTTGAGATTGAAATAAAGTTCTTTAATTTAAAAAGGGGTAGGTATAATGCACGCATGCCAAGTCAAGAAAAGGACTTCCTTACTTTTCTTTCATAGTAGTCTTAATGACTAGTAGTTTGAAGCCTTAAGAAAGCGGTTTTTTCGGCACTCGGTTTCTTCGTCTTAAGTAAAGTTCAATTTATTTTTTCAATTCGAACTCTTAGTCGAGCGATGGCGAGATCGATTTTTGTTCGAGGAAGGAGAGGAACCACCGCCCAATGGTGCTTTTACGAAAAGTACAGTCACCGGTGGTTAATACCTTCTCGACACTATCGAACCTAAAATCCACTCTCAATCGCTCTTTTTAGGTTGGCATAATATAGAAAAGAGTGCCAAGAAAGAAGACATACCTATCACTTTTGGAACCCTTACTCAACATAGGGTCCAAAACCCGACATACCCTTTTCTTTAGAGCGTATAAAGGAAAAGAGCTCTTGCATCGTTAGCCGCTTCTCGGCATTTCCTCGCCCGAGTTGTTGACCATCACCCGACCTCACACGGGAGGCCCCGCGCCGAGTGATTCTCCCCAAAAAACTCTACATGTGATATTCCAAAAACATAAAGATGTGATTTAGTAAATTAGAACCCATTTTGGGGTGCAACTAGGAAACAACTATCAACTAGTTTGAAAAGTTCTTCCATTTAGTAATGGGAGTCATCCGTTGTTACTTTCTAAGGGTATGGTAGAGGCGCTTGAGAAGGTGGACAATCCTTCAATGAAGACCTAACGAGAGGCTGAATTCAAACACACCCAAGATCCACAAGAATCGTGCGAACATCTATGGAGCGTAGCAAGGATTTTTGAAATCGGCTCTCGTCACCTCACTCAATCCTACAAAATGAAACTCAAGTTGAGGCGCCAAAGCTAGCGAAGAAGCACTTCTTGTAACCAACACCCCATGGATCGGCAAAGGCTTTTCTGACCACGCCGCATCATTGATCTGCCCGCTTATTTTGGGATGACCGCCACCTTCCTATTGTTGTAAGGAATGAATATCGGACCCTTCTGACGTTCAACCGACGACCGGGCCTAGTGGTGCTTGCGGCTTTTCCTATTTCGGCTTGGATTGAAAATCTTTGGGCGGAAAGGAAAAACTCGACCTTGAATTCTCATTCAATAAACAGAAAAGCTACCACGACAAGCTATTTGAAGAAGAGAAAGAACAACGGAAAAGAACTTCTCTAGTAGTCCACTTAGATCTTCACCCATCACCTCCCCGAACTAGTCATTGCTGATTTCCTCAATCGGATAGGATTCTATTTGATAGGAGAATGGATGGAACCGAGCTTCCGAGCTTGATACACTCGCTATCGAAAAATTCCACTTCACTTTCTTTTCCATTTTTTTTGAAGCGGGTTGAGATCTTGAAAAGAGGCATATCGATCGAAGGAATCATCTTTCAACGGTTACTCGATTGGCTATCCCTTGTTGGATCGGCCTATCCACCCACTATTTTTTTAGGAGGCTCGAGAGACCTCGGCTTCATGATCCAATGTCTTTGAACTCATCAACGTAAAAGTTCGACTATTCCTCACTCGACTTCCATTCCACCCGCCGCTGCTAGTCACATCAAATGCATTCATTCCGGAGTTCTCTGTCGATAGGGAAGAATGTCAAGCGGAGTCCCTAGAATGGTCTCGTAGTATGCAAGTCTGATTTCGATTGGAGAAAGAGGTGGGGTTAGCCCAATAAAGGCTAAAGTCGCTAATGAAATTCGTAAATACACGAGGTTACCCCTAACCGGTTCTACGACATCGAGAAGATTCCTTGTGAGGCACCTCTTTATCTAGATATATAGAATCTTTGTTCAAGAGATGATGGCTCTTGGCAAAGTCCCCTGACGCTTCCCTTTTTAGATGCTTGGCCGATTAAGGCGAAGCCATATCATAACATTCTCGAAAGCTAAGCTCTTCTCGATCATGAAGTCAAGTTGAGCGGATTCGAGGAGAAAGATGGGTAAAGCGGCCCGTTGAAGCAATCACATTATAGATTAGACTCATATCTATATTCCGGCTTCGTGATCGAGAAGAGCTTAAGTTTAGTGATCGATCCGAGTAGTCGGTGTTAGCTTCTAAGCGCTAATCTTTGAATCAACATGGACCCGAATTCCATCCATTTTGTTTAGTCATTCCTCTTCTTATGTCGGTTGCTAAGCCCATACGTAGGCTTTCTTTCCACCATCTTCAACTACGGATGATCGGTCTTTCTCTTAGTGATTGGTCTATATGTTCTGTTGGCCTAACCTAACTGACCACCGGTATGGCACCATCCCTTAGTTCGATTCAATACCATCCGTTTAGTCACCATTCTGGAGACGGACTTTGCACACTTTTTTAGAGCGATCGATGACATTTTCTAAGAGACAAGATCCGATCTACAAATCATCCCTTTTATAAGGGCTTTTGCCATATCTATCAAGTTCAAGAGCATCGATCTCTCCCTCGATTCATCTCCTTTTCATCCGGATATCCGTCTCAACATGGAGATGCTCCAAAGACCGCTACAACCTTCTTTCGTTTATGTACTTGCTCATTCCCGATTGCTCTTTGGTTGAGAGCAAGAAAGTATGAAGCTTGTGTGTGAAAGTGAACGCGAGAAAGGATGGAAAAAGGGGAAGCAAGTACGGACGCCGAACTAACCGGTTGAATCATCTGCATGTCGCTTAAGTCGCTTATTCCTATATCAATGGGAATTAGAAAAACCATAACTATTGGCTTTAGCCACACACCAATGTGAGAATTCGGCTCGTGTCTAATCGCACCAACTCAACTAACAATACAGAGCAACCTAACCTTGGCAAAGGGGGCGCTTAGGTGGGGATCATTTGAAAAGACTACGTCTTGCGGTGAGAGAAAGGGAATCATCAATTTATTCTTTCCAATCTACGGAAAACTAAGGTGATTTCGACTATCTCCTCGCTAATAAGACTTTTTCTTGGTACTTCTTTCTCTTCTAATTTCAAATAGTTGTCTTCAAATGGATTTGGAAGATCAAACAGGTCTCATCGGTCTATCGACCGGTATACAACTTGTATAGTTGCCAATTAGTTGGCTTACCATTCCATTATTTGTTTTTTGGTGAAGGACAAAGGTGGGTTTTCAACCGACCGAGCGAACCCGTGATTCATCTTAGTAATAGAGGTTGCTTGAGTTTGCTCCTCGATGTCGGGATTGGATCTCATCCAAAAAAAAAGCAAAAAAGAGGTTTCGAGCTCTATATTCCGCTTCTTCTTGTCGAAGAGGCATTAGGCCAATGGGACTCTCTTCGGCTCGATGCGAGATAAGATAAATTAGCAATCCCCTTTATCGAACCCATGTGTAGCTCTTGAGCCTTCTCTCGCGAAAAGTGTGACTAAGTCGACATTCCAAGACAGACGAAAAGCCATAAGCGATTTTTAGAAGCGATAAGAGAAATGTCATTAAGAAGGAATGGTGGAACTGATTTCTTTCTATCAATTCCGGAAAATAATTCCCTTCACTAGAAGCGGATGGTGTTCTTGATCAAAGTCCGAGCTCTGTAAGCACGAAATAAGGTTTATGCGGTGAACCGCCTTTATTGTGCTACATCAATACAACCATTAGAGCCTAAAAAAAAAAAAGAGTAACATAGCTAAATTCCTCACCGAGATGACTTTCTCTCGATCGGATCATCCCATCGTGAGCGATTAAAGCATCTTTGTACAAAAAAGGTCTTAGTGCTATAATTGAGCGAGCCATGGATTAGAAATAGTAGCAACATTTAGGCGATCGCACAACCAAGCCAACTAACAATAAATAGAAATATGGTTGTGCCTCTTTTTGGAGACTTAGCTCAATGGCTAACAGAGAAGTCTTCCGAGTTAGTCACGGAAACCCCAAGCTCTTTCGAACTTCCGACTCTATAAACTGAACTTGTCTAGCTTGGCCACTCTTTGAATGTGTAAAGTTTGAACAAAGAAGATCCGGGTCGATGGCATCAAAAAGACGCTTATCTATAGCCGGAAAGGAAAGATGTGAAATCATGCCACCAAGGTCATTAGCCGATTCAAAAGAAAAAAGAAGTCGAGATGGAGAACGAACCAGATCGAGCTCATTGAACACAACCACTGTGTTTCAAGCTATCGTGTCCGTTGTTTATGAAAAAGCGTTCAAATAGCATGCCTATCGACCACCAAGCGCGAACTCATCGATCCAATGCTCATGTGCGATCATATATTCGATTTTTTTATTATTTCTTAAGTGGTGGACGCAAACAAGCGCAAGGCTAAGGCCAGTGGGTGATAGTTCGAGGACAAAGAGCACCTATCCAATCGAAATAATATGCTTCTATACGCAATTTCTCGCGTCAAAGTTCCACCTTCCTCCACCACTAAATGTGGCCTGCGACCACGGGCTTGTGTGCGATATTGGATTCTAGAATCCCGGGCTTACTACGAAGAGTTCGCAAAAAAAAAAAACAGAGACGGAACCTTCCCCTTCATGCTTTGTACAAAAGCGGCCAAAGACAAGGTCAAGGCGAAGACGGAGCGGACTCCGGAGATGATTTTGGCGAAGAACGAACCATTACCATTCTAAGGAGGGGAAGCGCTACTATATATCTCTTTCTTAAGAAGCTATTTCTAAGTTCCATTTTCCATTAGCCGAAGTCGAATGATCGCCGACATTAGCGCCATCCTACCGTCTCGTTTATGAGCTTGCATCTTGTACTTCTCCCCGCCTCGAAGGACCGGACCAATGATAGACCATGGGAAACAAGAAACCCACCAATGATATAAGCTCGGAACCGGGAATAGGTTCGGGTCTAGCTATTGATCATAGTAAGTCGTCCTTAAGGGCTTCGATCGGTCCATATCAAGAAAGTCATTCCGCTTATGGCTAGCGAGCACTTTCTTTTTGGTGAATATCCGACGAATGAAATAACCATTGTAAAAGCTAGAGATGAATGCCCGGCCTCTCGGGTGATCATCGTCTTTGCAAGAAAGCAAGCTTAGGAATGAATCGAGTCTATGTCCGCTGGAAGATTGAGTTTTGCTATTCGCGAACCATACCCCTAGGAGATCCGGTTGCCTTGCTTTAGGCTTCTACCTGATCCATCCCCATATGCCTCTCCTACCTTTCTTGGTGCTCCATCCCGAAGTCCAAAGACGATCGCCCGATCCATCCACTCCTTAAAAAGGGGCTACTTTCGTGTAATTCATGACTATGCTCCCACTATTGAATCAACGGTAGGCAACAACCGATGCCGGATAAGATGAGGAATGATCAAAGGCATAATAACGAAAAGAACGCTAAAGGTTGGTCCACGATCGTCCCTAACGTAGCCATCCTCCAACAATTGTTGGTTCCTTAGACAAGTAGTATGATAGAACCACGTGCTCTAGAAGCCGCCTTATCGGCGGAGGGACGAAAACCCCTACTACGAGTTTTCTATTTATGTATTGGAGTCAAGTACACAGCCCGAGTAGGTCGATCTCGCCTTTTGAGATTGGACATACCAAAAGATGAGCATCAACTGGACTAAGAAAGTTGAGAGAAAAAAAAAGATACATGAGGGGCGTAAAAATCGTCAAAAGATAGACCGAGTCGGAACTAAGGGCGACAGGTAAGGTATAGGCAAAGTTCCGCATGCTAAGGCGCGCGTAAGCATCAAAGCCCATAGCGAGATAAGAAAGAATCTGAGTGCAGGCGGGGCGGTGGGGAAGATAGTTCATAAGATTTTTCCAAAGAATGATTCTCCAATCGTACATAATACAAAACCTATTTGAAAGTGGGACGACGGTGGAGAAAGAAGAAGAGGGTTTTAGGCATTGAGAGGACACATGCTCAACCTACTTCGTTACAATGGTTCCCCGATGAGAACTACCTAGATCTTTGCATCAAGGTTGGTTGTTAGAGGGATGGGGTAGAAATGTAGTTGACGTTTCAATGGATCGATTAAGCCACAGAGGGACGAATAAAGGAAGACTTTTTTTTTTGAAAGAGAAATCCTGTTTCCGAAGACCGTGCTACTTGGCTTAAGCGGTACCTCATAGGGCTACTACTGGACATGGGGGCCGGTGTTTTGAAATCTTGGGTCGACGTCTCGCAACTCTCTATGAGAGTTCGTGAAAACGGGTTTATTAAATATTCGCAATACCAAAGCACGTGAGTCCTCATTATAATAGACAATTTGGTATTACCACATCCTTGTGCGCTCTCTCCTGGTAGTATCCTACCACTCCCATTTCAGGTTTGGTTAAGGTTCCTGGATGGAAGATTAATCACTTGTTATCATATGGGTATGGTGCGAGACATGCTTCATCTTCTTCGTGTTCTCCGGATTGGGGTCATGCGGAGCACTTTGCCACCGATTTCGGTTTGAAGCTCAATGAGGACACGGCTTGTTGACATAAAAGCTTTTTATCGGTTAAAACCTCTTCGGCTTATTGCGGCGTGGTGGTAGAGGGCGAGAATTTACTTCTCAATCCCATTCGTACCATGTTTACTTCTTTACTATTGATCATGTCTTGAGGGCTAATGTCGCTGAATCGGCTAATATATGACATAGATCGAAAAATCGTTAAATGCTTCTTTGGGAAATAACTTCTTGCCAACCGCTTCAACTTTCGACTAGAGCGTGACTCTCTCTTTGCACAACTGTCCGGAACAGCCCATATCGATTCACGGCGGAACCTGAGTCGTAAGCCTTTTTCATGTGCACTAATTTAAAAACTCGAAAGTTTCTAACATCGTTTTTTTTCGGAAAAACTATGGAAGGGTATTTATTCTCTTGGTTAACGCTTTTTATGATTTATAGAATCATTTAGTGTCATGGCTATTACTCGATTCCGATTCTTCTAGATAGAAGTTATTTGATATCGATTATTCTCTCTCTCAGTGCTATTGGTAGGTACTTTTTCCCACAGTAAATGTCAAGATGCGAAGGAGCAAATACTATACAAAAGGGGCAAAAAAAAAGGCTTCCAAACCGCGTAGCTTAGCTTGGTCGCCTTCGCTAACATGTAGTAATTGGTCTTTCTCTTTCGGTTGTTTTCATGTATCAAATCCAATGTAGTTTTCTTTCTACTTTCTATAAGTATGAATTCGATTTAGAAATCAAATCAAACTAGCACTAACAACGGGAAGAGCAAAAACCGCTTTTAGCTCATATTCAAGCTCGAGGGGTACAACCAATTAGGATAGACAACGGATTTGGTGATTTGATAATAGAATCGGGTGTAGACATAGCAAACCTCCTACTATAAAAGAGAGAAGCCCTTAGACCGAGTATGGATGGAATGGAAAGAAACATTGGAAGAACTGAAAGAAGGATAGTGCGGCTCACAGCTGCTCTCGCGCTCCCCTCATACGATGATAGAGGGGATCACGAGCTTGCTACGCTATGAGAAGAGAGCCCTATGAGTTCTTCTCTTTTGCATCTTTTCTTAAGAATTTCTTTGATTTTAATACCGGTGACTCGAAGGACATAAACTACAAAGAGATAAGCGCATCGGATATATAGGTTGCGGTACCCCGCTGATCGTTAGTCCTATAGCCTAGCGAACATCTAATCTATTATAACCTCTGTCCTTGCCCCGCTATCCGACCGCCAAAGAGAAGAGAGCAAGAGCCGATGATCTTTAAGATGAAAAATAGTCCGCATGATCGTCTGCTCAACCCAAGTAAACCCGAAGGGCTAACTTTATAGCCCTGGTCATGCTAATCGAGGCTTTCTACGATCATAGTTATGCAACTCGACGCTTAGGCCTCACTCCATTTAGATTGAGTGAGTCATTGGGTGATCTCCGCCTCTGGATTGCCTACCAAATGCACTAGGGACATAGAAAGGACCAGGCCCCTTTCCTTCTATTCTTTCTATTGTGCACGCCTATCTGTTAGTCTTATTCATAATTTCCCCTTTCCTAGCCCTCCGGTCACTCCTAGATTTGCTAGTAGGCTGCTCTGTTAGTGTCGGCCTTTTGGTACAAAAAAGAGGGCGTGGTCGGGGCACGAGAAGAAAATACGTCTTTCTATATGCCCAATAATGGCTCTCTCCCCGAAGGGCCTCTCAATAGAAGTTAGAGCGGCTGTACAAATATGAAATAGAATTTAGTAATAGTAAAGGTCCGCCCACCTCCGATAAGGAAAAACTATAACTCATGTTTAATTCACCATCCAACAAAATGGTACCAGGTCAAACTTCATCTAATATTTCGTTAGGTAAAATGAGATCTACTTATAAGGATACGCAACTCTCATCAATAGGTTATCAAAGTGTAGCACCATCACGAGTATCATATACTAAACTAAGAAGGATTTACTACAAAGTTTTCAAGGATTAAAGATGGTCTCGGGAGTCATTCCTCTAATTTCGAGAGAATAAGCGGTTAATTCATGCATTAAATCAAATAATAGATACTCGGGTAATATCCCAACCGAGATCAAGGGTTAGGCGGAATAGCCAAGACCTGAGGGGATAGCAATATCCTGGATTACTTGGAGCAATCTTTGTTGGTGGCTTGCTTTGCTTGGGTGGTGGATAGGACGAATCCCTGCTATCAATAAGGCTTTGGGATGGATTATCCACTTCGCACACAATGCTAAAGAACATAACTTTGCTTATTTCGAGCGAATGTCAAAATCTCGAGAATAGAATATGGGCTTCACCAATTGCTTGTGTTTGTTTAGTCACGCCCGCGTCTAAGTCTACGGTAAGACTCTGGCTGCCACAACTCTCTCTTTCTTTGATAAGTTCACTTCAATAATTTCTCGTAAGGAATCAAAAGAACTCGAATACCAAAGGGAATAAAATACTATGAAGATGCGGCGGAATGTTGAGAATGGGAGCCAAGGAATCAAACTTGGATTGTCATTGTCTTATCGTCTGTCGTCACCGCTACAACTAACTCAAGTAGAATATGGGCTAAGCTAATTACGAGAATAAGTCGTGAGAGAAAAAAGGTGGAATGGAATCGGTAGTGAAGCCGGACGTCGAATGCTACTCTAGAGCGATTCATAAAGAACCTCGAAATACACATCTAAATTCGGTTCGATGACCACTTTCTCGACTCGGCATTTTCAAAGGGAAAGTTTCTTCCAGATCTGGTGAGTTCATGAATCGGATGGAGAGCCACCCATCCTAGGTATGAGTCACGTGGACGCTGCTGAGAGCATCTTCTTAGGAAAGAGTCGGGATCTTCTAATGTACAAAGATCCCCTAAGGGACTTTCTTTAGATCTTTGCTCCTACGGATAGGATAGATAGTTAGCTTTTGCGTTTAGAGAAAGATTAGACTATATATGGGGTTCCCAAGTCTTTCTAGGGAAGTTCATTAGACATCTATTCTCCCGAAGGCAAAAGGAAGGCTATGCACACGAAGCTAAAGTGGGTGACGGAATTTGCCGATGATAGGAAAATCCTTCTTAAACATATATCTTTCTATCGATGCTATGTCTTTGGCATGGGCCTGGTCCTTCACTAATGAATATGTCCAACCGGTATCGGATATGGCCGATCACGGGAATTGGTGTCGTGTCAAGCAATCCATCCGACTTTGGCATTTACTGACCTTTTCAAATCGAATCTCTTATTCCTCTTCAATCGGATGACTTCACTACCTTACCTTGAGAGAGGGTCTTCTAAGTTTCCAAATAAATGGGTTCATGAGCGAGGTTCTATTGAATCCGGTCTTAGTCGGCCTGGGCCTACGAAAGAGATATTATTTATTACTTGATCTCCCCAAAACAGGGAGATTCAAACTATATAGAAGGCACCGGCCCATTGGAAAGCTTGGAGAAAGGTGTGCCTCTCTTCCTAACAAACCAAGAGATTGTTTGCAAAGCGGGAAGGGCCTAGCTCCAATGATGGATACTACAACTTAGTTGACCAGAGGTTCGAGGCATCTAGTCCATTCGCATTCGAGACATCTCGACTAGCATATTCGGAGTTTACAAGGAATCACCACTACCTTAAAAGCGATTGAGCAAAGAAATGAATCAAGACAAAGCACCCAAATCTATGCCAATTTTACCCGCTTTCGTTCAAGTGTCGATTTGGCTCCTCGGCTTGATTGAGGTTGGTTTCTGATCGATCCTTGATTACGTAGATTCGTATGCCTATTGTTTTGATTACGATGCGAGAGTAATACAAGGTAAGATAAGAGGTTATCTTACCTTGTATTACTTGTATTAGAAGATGTTCTAAACACAGGCGGCCCTTATCTCACTGTCGATCTGATACACGAGGAATGTGCTAACCCTTTAGGGTTCTAACAAGATAGGACGAAACCCATTAGATCTATCGGGCTTTGCTAGGGAAGAGCGTAACGTTTACTAGTTTCTGTGGTTTCTCTTTTCTTGCTCCTATAGGTGGTCGAAGATTACCGAAAAGTCAACAAAGGAGCGACTTGAATTGGAGCTTGAAGCCCGTAGTAGTACCCCTGCGGGAGTAGGATTACTGTCAAGATTGTCTTTCGAGCGTAACCATGGATGTAAACATGTCCTATCGATTGTTTGTTGTTGTTTTCCCTGTCTAAGTTAGTCTCGCTTATTCTCATTATTAAATATTTAATGGGGCGATCGGAAAGCGAAGGTCTACATTATCAATGCCGACACATCTTACAAGGCATGCGGCCCTGGTTTCACAACTATTATGTAGTCCGTTTACTCTCCACCAAAGTGCATGGAGTACATGTGAGATAGCCAGGAATAAAGAATAGATGGAGATATCAACCCTTTAGTGTCCACGAAATCAAATAAATTATGAGGACACTAGAGATTTTATTGATCCCAAGACTTGCTTGGGTAACATTCACTGGCCTAAAAAATAGAGCGGTTCTTAGAAAGAAGAAGGTTACGAAAAACAAAGAAGATAGAAGTGACTCGAGAGAAGATCAAAGTTCTATGTGTGAAGGGGCTCGGGGTAGGCGGGATTTCACGAACCATACGAGCGTAGGCGGGCTGGTGAGGCTGCGAAAGAGCTAGCGGGGTGTTGCCATTACGAGAGGAGGGCTACATCTCGCGCCATGTGCCAGCGATGTGTGCCATTAGTTATCTGGATTCGATTGAATCGTGACGAATTCACAATCACGCTGCCATCTCGATCGATGATTGACTATCGATGACAGCAAACCGAGACTGAATGACTTGCTAAAGAAAGGGACAACTTTAGAGTTGCGGGCCGGTCTCTCTAATTGAATAAGATACCCATCTCCGAGATCATATGATTCTTCCCCTTAGCCCGTTCCTCTTCTATGGATTTTCTCTACCTACGGATATCGAAAGAAAAACTAGGGATTCTTACTCCTTGACTTTTTTTTTTCTTTCCATAGGCTACCAAGACTAAGAGCCCTCCTATGATGATTATACACCGGAAGCTAAAACATAAAACTTTGACCGAGGTTGTAGCATACTTCGTTCACGTTCATTTGGGCAAGGTCGGATGACCTAAATGCGGAAAGGAGCTTACAAGCAACAAGATTCGGAAATCAATCGAACCACTTTGACTTTTGTTATCCTATAGTTCGGAGGCATGCCAACTATTCTTCGTGAAGAACCACTCGCTTAGAGTAGAGTTCGGTCTTTGCGAGGATAGCTATGGTCATGATCTACGGCCCAATTTTAACCGGCTTCGGGGTCTTCGACAAGGGGACCCACTATCCTCTTTTTCTAGTCATTATTGTAACCGAGGCGCTAAGAAGATT
This sequence comes from Rehmannia glutinosa, assembly GCA_016081115.2. Lineage (NCBI taxonomy): Eukaryota > Viridiplantae > Streptophyta > Magnoliopsida > Lamiales > Orobanchaceae > Rehmannia > Rehmannia glutinosa. The sequence goes on along the minus strand of JABTTQ020001641.1, from coordinate 4,354 downwards.
GACTAAGAAGTTGGAGGAGAGTGGGCAAACCCTAGCTTCCCTGGGTTTAGATCTATAATAAATAAGGACCGAGTCTACCTACGCTAGAATCTCTTTTGCTATCGTTCTTACTCCCAGGGATATATGATCTATAAAGAAAGCGTGCTATCGTAAGGTTCTTAGTCCCTTCTTTTCCCGGCCTTTTAGGACTCATTCTACCGAAAACCACATTCACAAGGAGATAGTAATCCCAGGCCTAAAGGAAGCAAGGTGAGGATAGAAGAAGGCAACCTGCCACCAAGTAAGCCCCTCTTTCTCCTTGTCGGTCTAATTAGACTTAGGTATTCTATCGAGGCTTGACTAGACCTCCAAGAGTCGGCTACTTAGCTTAGACGGACACAATTTTGGACCTTTGTATTGTGGAGATATATGTACAAATCTTTATTGAATCTTTGTTGCCCGATTCTTGAAGGCGGGTCAACCTCGAGAATCCCAAGGGGCTAATCCCTACTTTCATGTTCTCGATCCTCTTTCTGGTTCATCCCACGATGCTAGAACGGGTTCGATGGCCGCTCTGCTTGACCTCGATTATGTCTTTCGCAACGTCAAGTAATTGGAGAATCTTGACAGTGGCGCATCATTGCGGTCTCTCCTTTTTCCGTTTATTTCGATTTCTATCCCGGTTAGATCATGGGATGACTCCTCAAATCCTTTGCTTTCTTTCATCTCTCGACAATGGGCTTTTGCCAATCAATATCTTCTTACTTTCTCAAATGAAGGTCGTCTCGGATTTGACTTGACTTGCTTTGGTCCCTTCCTCGATCAAAGCAAAGATCAGCCGATTAGTAATCTATCAATCCACCGTGGCTTTCTTTCTCCAACTTCTTAGCCCCAATCTTGGGGATTTCCTAGTGACCAAATTTCACTTTCCGTGATAGCTTGTGATTCTGAAAGACGGCGGACTCACTTCTTTGATGGCAAAATAACTTGAAGAGTGAGGGTTTTCTTGATTCTCGATTAAAGATAGAATGAGAAATTGATCCCGATTCCATTTCCTTAGGCGAGGCTAAGGTCGATACTCTTTCGCGCTTGGTGGCATCTTTCATGTCATATCGTGAGGGCTTCGGGTTCATAATGTTCTCAATCGAAATGAAAGATGAGATGCGATCACCCATGCTCATGAAGGTCAATAAGTAAAGTCGCTATCTCATATTCCCCAGCAAAATCTCTTTTCTAGTCTTCCGTCTTTGCTTGCGATCATAGCAATAGTAGAAACTTCTTCCCCTCGTCCGTCCCCTTCGTCACTCCATTCTGTCCCGATGATAGATAGAATATCATAAGATAACTAATGGAATCTTCCAACTTCAAATAGCGTATAAAAGAGTGATTTTTCCCGTGCTCGAAACGATCGTAGTAGAAGTAGAGGTGGCAAGGCGAGCGGACTTTGAGAAGTCATAAATACGGCTAATCAAAAGGCTCGACACTCACCGATAGGGATCTTTTTCACTTGAACTATGCTTCAAACATCAACGAGATAACATTAACCAATCCGGGGATGTATTTACGAGGGCATAACGATCGAGGAAAAGCGTAAGCAAAGATCGGCAGAGAGAGAATGAATGCCACTTACGAGGCCGAAACCTCTCTTTGCTTTGATGAAGAAATCTATCAAGAAGGATGACTAGGACTAGCCTTTCTTGGCTTTGTTTCTAGGATCGAATACAACCCAAACCAAGTGAGCGGCTCGGGATAGAAAGGTTCCAAGAGCCCTCAATCTTCAAGCCCCTTTACTAGGTTGGGGCCCAACATTGATGAATCTTCTATCGGGTTTGATTTCAAGCTGATGAACCAGCACCTCTCTTCTGACGAAAGCGGAGAAGCTAAGGAAAAGGCATTAGATGGGATGACTCTATCTAGGGGCCCAAATGCCACTCAATTTCAAAGGTGAGTAGCGTAGACACTTGACCGATAGGTTGCGGAGCGTGAAGCCAAAGACATTACAAGTACTAAAATGACAAGCAAAAGTAGGAGCGATAGCCACATACTATGATTATGAATAAAGGCCCTAGCCAACCCCCGAGGTAGGGTAGCGGAAGAAGGGTATTCTACTCAAAGACCCGGTCGGAAAGGGAAAATTCTATCCTACGATTGATCACCGGAGTCAAATGCAATCTTTTAAGCATAGCCTCCTCGATTACAGGCATAGAATGGATGAGCGCTTATGAGTTCCCACTATCGAATCATCTCATTTCCTATTCCGAGCATTGAAAAGTGAAATCAAAAGACATCAAGGCGTAAGTCGGACCAATGATGATCTTCTCTTAAAATAGCAAGAATATCTTGTCGAGGACTCTTTTGATAAGGTCGACACGGTCGATCGGGAAGATGCTTACTATTCTTGTGTCTAGCACCTTAGACTTTCGTGGTAGAACCTAAAATGCGCTTCGCACCTCGCCTAGGTGTCTTTGCTATTGATTGGTGCCCTATCTAGCCCGTGCTAAGGCAAATGACTTCTCTTTCTACTTCGGTAATATCTTGAATCAAAACCAAAGAGCGCTTATTCGAGAACAACCTACTTTCTTAAACGAAGGAAGGGCGACAGCGAGGCATACTCTTCGATAGACGAAGGATTACCACTGACTTGAACCTTTGAGACCTACTTACTCCTGTAAAAAGTAGTAACCTTGCCCATTAGCAAAGAAAATTCCTCCATCAATGAGAGTTCGCTTGACAAGTTCTTTCTCATTCCAAAGTATGCTTCTTTGCTAAACAAAACTCTCTTCTCTTAGACCATAAGCTGAAAGCGCAAGTCTTGATAAGATCCATTGAAGGAAGGGTGACATAGAACAATCGTGAAGAACAAGGCGAAAGATCAAGCTGAATCAAGATTCAAGTCGACAAAGCCGCAGAGGAAGCTCGGCATCGAGAAATGGGTCGAATCTTAAAGAGGAAGCCATGGTTGAGCGAGGGCGAAGTAGAATTCTCATCATATTTGGATTCTCCCATCGGTTAATAGAATCGGGATTCTAGGCAAGCCAAACCAAATAAGGAGTGTTTCAATCTTTACCTCTTTTGTCGGACAATCATAGGTAAGCCCATTTCATGGAGAAATTACATGTTGGGCCAGGCTAGTTTGCCGATGGTAGGAGTCCGTGTAGTGAGGCGGCCATTTTCGGCCAGTACCAACGAATAAGATCGATAGAGTAGGCGGCATTGCAAGCTCTTTTCTTTCCCAAGGAGAGCTTACTTCCCGGCTATTCGACTTTATCTCGAAGCGGTTGATCAATGGTAGTCGCTTGGAGCTTTCTCTATACCTTAATTGAATTGCCCTACTTGAATCGTATTTTGACGGGCAGACAGTCATATATGAAAGGGATTTTAGAGAGACATAATGCTATCGAAACTTCGCTATTCCACATGCTACCGCTTTGAAGCTTTCCTCTTTATCCGCCCATGCAAGTTAATGAAAAAGATTAAAGGAATGTGAACAAGGCCTTTCGAGACGAGGTTTCCTAAGAAAAGGGCTTAGGCGATTCTCGGGTAGGGTCAACCATTATTGATAAATATGTTAGAATGAAATTCCCGAGAAAAAGTGGAATCTTTTGATTAAAGTCATGCCATTGAGATCCTTTTAGAAAGAAGGATGCTCGAGTTTGAGTCTCACATCATGGAATTTCCCAAGATATGAATGCTCGATTCAATGGGTGCGGAAAAGCCTCTCTTACTATAAAGTCCGTAATGGAGAGACCAAGAGAAGTAGGAAATTGGGCACCTTAGCCAATTGTAAGACCCCATCCTCCCTTAGGACATGACTCGGGAACATGACTCTTTTTCTTTCGGAATCGATTCGAGGTCGATGTAAGGTATGGCCACGAAAACACATGAAAAGCATAACATAGATACGTGAGAGGCGAAACTCTTGATCCCGATCCCGAGGGGCGTCTCTAAATCAACATTTGAAAGACCACATCTTTGTCCACACATGTCTAAATCCCATAAACAAAGATTCTTTCTCGGAAAGATCTTTTTTATTTATATATAACCTTCACCGCATTGATGACTAAGAAGCTTAGATGAGACATTTCCGGAGGAGGTCCCGGATGGCTTTTGGCCTTCTACTCGATCATCGAATCTTTCGCAAACTCCGCCTCACCAACTACACTGGGTCAATCTCGTTTATTGCATGAACCGACGCGAACTAAATACCATTGATCAAGAGGTGACTTTCATGATGGATTTTCCTTTTTTCACTGCTATTCGTACTATCGCGCTTGTCATTCTTCTTACGCGTTACATATCCAATTCGAGTGACCATTCATGTATAGTGGAGGAAGGTGAGTGAACCCGTGCCATTAGGAGCTCTTTCCCACTTCTT
>JABTTQ020001640.1:15000-50000 GCA_016081115.2 Rehmannia glutinosa | reverse complement strand
GTTTGGATGAGCGAAGACGACAATCAATCGTACTCAATGGATTGATTGGATGATTGAGAATCCGTGAAAGCAAGGTAGACGCTATCTTTGCCATATCAAATCTCTGTGTCAACATCGGTTTCCCTTTCAATAAACTCAAAAAACGAGAATAGCCCAACCTTAGATCTTTTTATTTAATAGAGGTCTTGTCGAGCCTAATTCTTGGGCCACCAAGGAGAGTAGACTCGTTACTAGTGATCCAATCGGTTCCAACCGAGACTGATCATAGGCACCATTGAGGAGCAAGGTCGAGCCTTAGTCTTGCCTCGAAGCTACGAGTTTGAGGTTTGATAGACAGGCGTGGACACCTTGCTATCCTAATTTCTTTCAATCCACCACCGGATATTATCCTATATAATCTAAGGCACCAGTCGTGCGTAAACTTTGTATCGACTAGATCTCGCCCTACCTTTTACTTGACTTTTACCGGTCTTAAGCTTAAGCTAACTCTTTCCCCCGATTGGAAGGAACTCTGAGTAGCTCCTTAGGCCGCTAACGGCTAGACAAGCGGCTCTCGTGGCTTTCTTTCCTTCTTTAGAATAGCCCTTTTCTTTCAAGTAGTCCCCGTGGACTAAAGGAATAGCACAAGCGCTAATCGTTGGATAGTTGAAATCAATCCCTATAGGGATGTTGAAGATGGGTTTAGTATTGGTGAAATTGGATGTCGGCTACCTCCCTGTCATGCTCAAACCGAGTTGCTTTCTATCTAGCTCCCGGAACTCTCTAGCTCATGTATCGGTAGCGCTACGACTCATGATAGAAGCTGTTTAAGTTCCCTAACTTAAGCTTAAGGGCTCCTTTGGAGAGTGTATGATATGGTTGCTCAACTAGGAGAAGATTGGGCGTTACCTATACTTCCATCTTCCTCACCTGTAATCTAGGTTGGATTACGGTAAACGATGGTGGGTATCAATAGATCTCTTTTCCACCTAGGTTAAAGGGGTATGCCGCTATATATGCTACACCCATTTCATAGACCTCCATTGGGCATTGTCTCATTGATAGCGACTAAAGCCCGGCAAAAGAAGACAAAGCGCACTGAGGGCGTGCTAGGATAGATTGATTCTACTTTGCGTGCTAGGGCGTGGGTGGATACTTGGATTATCCGATTATGGAAATAAAGGCCGCTCATTCATCAACTCTTCTCCTTCCTCCTTCCTACGCTAACAGACTCATAAACTTGAACTCGTCGGGAACAAGCTGGAACAAAGAGCTTCGCCCTCCCATCATACATCCATTGCCCCAACCCAACAAGCCATTGAAAGAAAGCACAAGCGACTTATTATTATACCCGGTGGTAAGGCCGGAACTCTTCTTCGATCTTTTCCACACAACAAAATTGCGAAACAAGGAGCACACATTGCCCCTGGGGTTCCAAACTCTTCAAACTCTAGGAACAACGGAAATTGACTGCTCCGGAAAGCGAGTTTTTAACCCAAACCAAACAAAGAGATTAGGGACATGGCGTGCCAGGGGAGAAATCAATGGTAGAAGTTGGCCTTGTGGCCTTGAAGCGACTTGGCTTCTCGGTTCGCTACATCGACTTAGAGGAAAGACGTAATAAGACTTCGACTTCACCTTCTTCATCGAGTGCAAACTGCTGATTATGTTCGAGCTCTTCCTCAATCTTTCCAACCAACAAAGCAACTCTATTCGGCTCGGCCGTGGGTTGCCATATTATTATTATAAAGAAGGCGGACAAAGAAGGGAAGGGCCCATCTAGACTAGAACGAAAGATGATTCTGAGAAACTCATGTTTTGTGTCCACCATAGCCAATCTCAAAGAGAGGGTGAGGCAAACTGCTGATATTCTGAGATCCCCATACATTGAAGATTTGAAATCTAGGGCAGAAACACTTAACGATCTCGGGATCGGATGTCTATTTATACACATTCATTAACACTCTAACCGCTCTTTTTAGGCGGACATGAACATAAAATTCAATTTCTTTTTCCTTCGCTCGTTTAGACCTATAAGGCCAGTTGATTCTCCCTAGCTAGTAGGGAGAGAAGGGTGTAAGGGCAAAAGAGCAAGCCTTTTCTCGGGAAAATTCTAAACCGTTGCACCAACAAATGAATATGGCACCGACAAATCATATTACTAACAAACGAGCCTTTCAACGCCTGGTGAGTCCATGGACCCAGTCAAACTAACGATTTCGTTTGCCGCGGGGTTAGGTTGGGGCTCTAGGATACACGTATCGGGACAACGGAAGAAACTCCTCTACTATACTAGTCTTCGCCTCAATTCAATTCTTCGCTTGAACGGGAGTTATCTCGAGTCTATCATGTGAGAAAGCAAGTTTCTTTCGGCCTCAAGGGGACTATTGAAAAGAAGATCTCATGCCATGAGGTCTTGCTCGTATATCTTTGGGATGTGGCCCTGAAAGAAAGTGCCATATCTAGGATGGATGTGAAGAGGCTAGCTACCGCTCTCTGGACTTCGAAAGGTAGGAGTTGGCTTATCTAACTCTGTTAAATCGGGAACTTGAGCCGCAACTAGTAGCCCCCAAGAAAGAACTCTAGGGAAAGGTGCCTATTTGCTTGCCCTGGTTCGGAATCAACGGATTGAGGATCGAAGATACAAACGATGTAGGAATCAAAGTCTTCTTAGTATTAAAATAGTTAACTAGGAATATTCCTACCCTTGCGGTGCTAATATATTCATTAGTCTGAGTATTAGTCTACTAAAAGCATACGAAGAGTCAACTCTTATGTTGCGGGGTTCCCTCCAACCATGTAATAAGCACTAAACAGAACTCTATAAGATAAGGATAGATGGGGTTATTGCTCACTCACTAACATAATCGATAGGTGTTTAGGCTCTGCAAGACCTTCCCTTTATGCCCGACCCGAGCGAGAGTTAGAATATTTTTATATTAGGATAGGACACGGGGCAATTAACCACTACAAAGAAAACAAGCTTAGGATTTTAAAGAGATAGAAAGGAGTCCAATCAATCTAAGGAAGGAAGGGAATCGCTTCAGGAAAAAGAGCTCGAACGATAGCTGGCTCACCCAAGTGGTAGAGAAAGTGACTTCGTCCTTCATAAGCCCTTTCACGAAAATCGATAACCGGTGCGATAGAAGAGTCGAGCCCCTATTTCGTTTTTACTAGCTTTCAAGTAGAGCCTTTAATGCTTCTTTGTAAGTCTCGAAATTCTTTTAGTGAGATTGTATATCCAAGAATGCCTAATAGAGCCTACTTCCCACTATGGTGACATGATTTTCCTCTTCCAATTTCGTATCTAATGACATTTAGACATCTCCTTGATTGGGAACTCAGGTGTCAACCTAATTATTTATTCCTTCTCAAGACAGGCTAAGGCGCGACTTATATCACGGGGTAAGGGTCCATCCATGAGACCGGTGAGCTCGAGTCGGAGGTTCATTGGTTCTTTGTTAGCTCACCGGGATAAGAGGGATCGGGAGAAATGGATGGAGGTTAGCTTCTAGTTGATGGCTCGGATGCGGATCCATTAGTTAGTTGGATAGCCCTCGAGAATAGATTTGATGGAGCCAGGTTCATTTTAGTAGGAAAAATCTTTATCGTGAACCTACATGACTTGGAGCTTAATCTCGATCTCAATCTAGACATTAAGTGCCCGTTTTTTAGTCTTCAATCGATTGCACCGTCTTGATCAAGTAATTGAGATGAAACTAGAGTCTTCTTTCTTGCTAGGTGGATTAATGTTGTCGATCAATAGTATGTTTCACAAATCATTAATCTTATTCGTACTTTTTTCAAACTCCTTCGCTTTTGGCTGTGTAGTTTGGAGGCAAAGCTCCCCTCTCTTAGTAAGTACACTTCTAGTCGCATCATCAAGAGACTGATCCTACTTGACTTGAGATGCTAGACGTTGCAAATGTTGCGGGATCGGGATTCGTAGCAATCTTTTGTGAAGGAAGTAAACAACCTTTCACCTGTCTCATCTCTTTTGCTTTGGGACTTAACCTACTTGCCCCGCTTCCTTCACTCGACTAAGCAACGAATTCTTATCCCAAACTGTCCAGGGGATAGGCCCGATGCGATGTCGAGAATAGAATAGGGGCATCGAGACCGAGATAGCGGAAGCGACCAATTGAGAAGGTGCATCAAACCAAACGAAACAAGAGACGACTGCTGGCGAAGAAGGAACAAAGCGATGGATGCCATGAAGCCAATACAACACAAGATCGGTGATGAAAAAGATCGGATCTTGGGGTCCCAAATGAATTGGCTTATTCGAAAAGGCCTTGTTCTTTGGAAGATCTATCTCGTGTGCAATCGCATGGTTCCACTCTGCAAGAACTCCGAATTATTCTCAACGAGTCCATAAGAAGTGATCCCATTTTTTTGGAGTAGACCTTGCTTTGTAGAGCCGCGTTACCTCGCGATCACATATCTTTTTTCATATAGGAGCCTTCCAGGGAGACTATCCTCGAGGGCCTCTCCTTTCATGGTTTAGTCTTATGATGAGGAAGAATTGTCTCAAGATGTGTCTATGGAATCAATCGCTTTTTCCCCTCGTCATGCGATAGTCGATGAGGCTCTTGAAAAAGTTCCTGGCTAAGTTAAGTTTGCCCTATAAGTAAAACGCTTTGCCATGTCTACCCATTTGAAGGTTTCTTTTGTGCTCTTGTTCCTCAAAGCATATGATTTCCATTCCACTAAATTTCTCTACCCTATCCTTTCAAATCGAGTTACTACGTTCCTTGTAATGTTAACTTGGACTTCCCTTCCAAAATAATATGAGTTTATATGTTACCGTGAGTCCCTCATTTTGTATCTATTTAGTCAAGTATCGGCCTCTCTGTCTTTGTAGTAGTATCTCTTAGGTCGATATCCAGTAGCTCGATGAGCGTGAAGGAGAAGTTGACCGGAGCAATTGAATCTTTTGGTTAAACATCGAGATCCGACTTATGACTAAATTATATATACGATGCTCGAGATAATCCAGTTGAATCCGAGAGACCGCTCGGATCGAACATTCAAGGGAAGTGGCTTGTTTGGTGGTTCGAATCCACCGAGGGCTATGGCATAAGTTCGAGAAAAGTGGAGAAAGGGTACTTTGCCAATGATCGAGGAAGGTCGTCCGCTATGTCTTACCGATTCTCCGAAAATGCCCATTAATAAAGCGTTGTTAACCCTTGGAGTCTTGCGTGTGGGTGGACAAATTCAATCATCGTAAGGCGTAAGGGGAGGCCTTGGTCAATCAAAGTGGTGAGTTGATTTTCCAAGGGAGGGGGAGTGGGAGGTGGGCCCTCTGAGTGATTTTTTCCCGCTTTACTTTAGAGGCGACGAAGAATAAAGAAAGGGAGCAAGGAATGAAACAAGCGGGCGATACACGAGGACGAGATTGGATGGGAGAGCTCGGGTTCTATTAAATGAATCTCATTTAGTAGGTTATAGGTAATTTTTTGGTCACCTCCTAGAGAACTGATAAGCTCATAGGTTAAGGGATTTGTGTGGTAATCCAAGGGTTTATCGCCCACCTGAAGAGGTGCGGAACCACGTAGGTCCTATCCAAGGTTTCTTCAACCAAACGATGAATAGTTTCTTTGATAGACTCCTTAGAGTTTCTCTCATTCAGTGGCAGAGGCTCGAGAGACCTCGGTCGGCTAGCAAGATCTATCTGTAAAAGGATAGTTTCTTTGGTGCTAGACGGTTCACTAAGACCAAAAATATCTCTTTGGAGGAAGATCAATTCGGGGGATAGTCAATACGAGAAGTTGCGGTCAATAAGGTAGGAATCATCAAAAGATCAAAGCATCGATGTAAAGACATTTTTAGTCTTTGGTTGTCACCGCTCGTGGATACCAATTAATTGGCTTTACTTTCACTCAATAGTCCGAGGGGAAAACACGAGAGATGGGGGATGGCATAAGCGAAGTGAAACTATGAACAGATGACTCAATTCTAGACCTATTATTATATGCAAGAGCGAAGGCTCGAGAGATGTAAAGTGAGCCTAAGCCTGCACCACTAGTAGAAGAAGTCACTCTAGGACGGCAAATGGCGAGACTACGAGATTATGCCCTCGGCTACTTCACTCCTATCTTCTTGAAAGGGCCAATCCACGACTACCCACTCGGTTGAGAGGCTGAAAGAAAGGCTAGCTTGATATGAGACATGATGGAGTCAGCATTGATATCAAATAGGCTTAGGCTTGAAAGCATGTTTCCAGTTCTCGCTCCACCTTTTCGGCTTAGCTTCCTCGGTTCCCGTCCTAACCTTTTTTAAAAAGAGTTTATAAAAGAAGTTGGTGTTAAAAACCGATAAGAATTCATTCTAAATAGTAGCTACTCATTACACACAAGAAAGAGTGTAGGTTTCGATTCAGCTCTGGTCTCCTCAACAAAAAGAAAAATATCACTCACACTATGCCTGCTTTTCTCGGGAGTGAGAAGTGAATCGGGGATTTGCCATGGATACGAGTGAAAGGAGGGGTCCGAAAGAGTTACGCATCAATTTCTTTCTTTTCTTCCTTCTAGCATCTAGAAACCTCTATTAAAAGGTAAGGCTCATTCATTCGGTTTCACTCTTAGGCACTCTTGGCGATTAAAGGATGGTGACCCATAGTTTGCCTATATCATACCGGTTGGTGAGCTTCCATCTTCTATAACAAAAGAGAGGTTGGAATCCCACTTTTTATATCAATATTGGGCGTGGGGAAAAGGAAAGATTACAAAGACCCCTTGACCTATTCAATTGGACTATTCCCAACGGGTTCAATCCAACTCTTCTCGAAGGGGTCATCTTATTCGCTCTTTTCCATTACTAGCTAACTCCAATCATAGGAGTCTCTTCTCGGATTATAGGTCCCTAAAGGCCCTTACAACTCTAGCCATACCTATGAGAAAGAACCCTATGTGGGGGAGCTTCTCTAAGCCGATAGTGGTTCCCATATGCTCATCAAGCTAGGTATTGTACCATTGACATGGAATTGTAACATCGGCATGAAAGGCATGCGATTGACATATTTAGCAAGATTGGCATAATACGCTATGAGTAAGTAGGACTCCCAGAAAAATATCTTCCCTATTCTATTGGTCGTTAAGAGGCATTCCACGCTTTGTTACCGGTCGATTGAAGGCAAGTCCAGGGTGACTACCCTCATAGGTCGCTAGCTACTATGAAAGTCATGCACGCGGGTAAGCGGGTAAAGTGAAAGCCAGCTCTTACCGAATGATAGGTTTAGCCTTCTTTTAGTGATAAGAGTAGTCCTAAACTAAGGAGATTGGCAAACAAATAAGATAGTGGAAGACGACACCCAATCGTTTTTGGATAAAGCCCGCAAAATAACCATAAAGAAGTGAAGGCACCCAAGCCATTCTAAAATACGACAAAAGGAATATCAAAAGCAAGAGATCACACAATTCTCCACTCGAAGATGTCACTCCATAAGATTACCAAAGACCCCTTGAGCGATAGATAGCGATAGAATTGGATGAAACCCGGGAAAATCCCCATAGAATCGATCAACAAATGAAGAAAGAAGGGGATGACTTTTCGTTCCCATTGATGAACGCTTCTACCAAAGAATGTTCGTCGGTGTGAGGATTGGTCGATATTGATTTATCCAAACCTCTACAAGACCAGGTTATGATTGAGCGTCAATGGCTTTGCTCGTTTGTGTCACTCGCCTACGAGTATCTTCCTCCTACTTTTGCCCGCAATGCAATGTTGTTGGCCATTCCTCGGCTACTTGTCGTAAGAATCTAAATAAGCGGCAAGATAAACCGAAAGGTGATGATGGAGATGGAAACTCAAAGCGTAGCAAGGCTAAGAAGCTTTGTGGTGCAAGTTCTAGCTCGTGGATGTTTACGTATCATCCCCAGCGCCTCCCTTAGTTCGACCTTTCGATGACTCTCAAGTTTCGATTCTCCCTACTTAGCGGAGCCCATTTTGGGGTCTTTTGCCTTGGATTCTCACATGCGGACTTCTTGTGGCCTTCCCTTTCGATGTCCGATCCGGATACCATGACTTGCCTTCAAACGGGCTTCTCCTTCAAAGGAGAGTAACCGATCTCTGGACAAAGAAGGCCAATGAAGATCCATTTCCGTGGACTAAGTTGTGTCTTGTCCTTGAGTCCTCTCTATGCCTCTCATGTCCTTCTTTCCTTTGCTTGGGACTCACTAGCACACTCCTTGCCGCTTTGCTTTCGTGCTTGATGGCTTGATGAACCAATGAAAGAGATCCTTAGCATCCCTAAAAGCTGTTTGTTCAATCCGTCCCGAGCTTCTCTTGGATGTCATACCGGGCATTCGATCTTGAGGTTCGAAATCGTCGAAAAAAAGACCTATGCCGGATAGCCTCTTCACGGTACTCTCTGCTTTGGTTATTTTGGTTCTGCTGAGCATGTTGTTCAAAAGAGAGATGGTCAAATCTTTTATATTAAAGTGATGTTCCAAGGCGAAGAATCGATATAGATAGTCATATTGGCCTCTCGCACGGCCCGGACTTTCGGTTTGCTTTATTGATTCATGGAATAGAGGTTACGATCGCACCTTTTCTATCTCCCTTAGTGGGCAAGCCGATTCCATTCATAAACACCAAATGGTATTTCCTAGTAGTGATATTTTAACTTAAAAGACGGGAGGCGGGGCATTGAGCTAGTTATTCCCCTTATCCCCCTATCATAACAAGGCAAAGCTAGAGCAGACTAGGAATGCGAGGAAATCATGTCTTTAAACGAATGGAGTCCTATCCACGTATCCCCACCTAACTCGAGTCCATCATCGATTCCCAAAAAATCTATCGGCAAGTAGAAAATAAGACACTTTACGAGGTTCGACCTCTTCTTTTCTTTTTGCTTTCCCTCTGGCACCTTACCTTAAGAGTGAATTGGTGCAAGAATATAGTAACCGAGGAAAGGCCTAACATTTCATAGTTTCATTTGTCTCAACCATCCAAATCCCGGATCAAAGGATTCCGCGGATTCGCTATCTGGCGATGGTTAGGTGGTTAGCGAAGAAGTTGTCCTTGGATAAGTGCGAGAATATACCTTTCAAAGTCGATCCCTCAGTCGGTACTTCCATGGCCATGGTAGCCACGTTTCATTACCCCCATTGGCATAGCTAGACGATCTTGGCTTAGAGAGATGCGCCTTTTAGCTTGTTATCGCTTTTTAGGTTCTTGCTCGGTTTCGAGGAATCCTCGCCCAATTCCCATATGGGTATGAATCGATCCTAGGGCATTAACCTCTCTCGCTCTGGGAAGCCGGTCCCTTTACATAACCATAATAGATAGTTTTTTCGAATTAGCAATTGAATGCGTATCGTGTGATTGAATCGATGTGGCTGCGATCGATCTATAAAGAATTACCCTCATTCGATCTCGGATGGGATGAATACAAAGAAAGTCGATTGAATTTGGACGATGCATACCCCTTCCTCATTAACTATGTCATGTCACTTCCTTTAGTTTAGCGACTCACGGTATCGGTATCGGTAGCATTCACAGTGATTCTTGAACTAACAACCATAAAGCGAGAGACAAAGATAAGAATTAGTACCACGCAGAAAGGCTATTAAAGGCGAGAGAGGCTACTTTCTAACAATTAGCAATCTCTTCCGCTCGCATGACCTCTAGCGGCAACTAATGCATCCGGTGCGATCGAGTGCCTAGCAATCCCTCACCTCGAAGAATGGTTGCAAGTAAGCTTCTAAGCCCACTAAACATCGGCCGGCTTATTTATGCATCTACTTGCCCACCAAGACTGGAACAATGGGATCTCCTTAGCCTAGTCTATATTACGCCCAAACACAAATCCTTTGGAATGGAGGGACGGGCAAGCAAGATGCCTTTAAGAGTTAAGAGTGTACGGAGGTAGGAAAACGGTCTCTTAGACAAATAGTTGTGTAATGAAATAAGACGCTACTCGGATAGCTTCATTAGCGAATCTGAAGGAAAGAGCGACGCAACCCCGAGAACTATATTCCGCCTTTGCTTCCGGGAGAGAGGAAAAATGCGGAACTAGTGTTCTTGTGAAGGACTTTGTCCGGGCCATCAAGAGCTACAACTATATCTCTCGAAGGTGTCTTGGCTCGGAGATGTAGCGGTCACCCATGCTTAGAAGAGACGAGTTGGTGGTTCGGAAAGGACTGATTCCCTGGAAGCGGAGTCTCCATTGGAAGGAGGATCGAAAGCCGTCGAGAGGCCACTGGAGGGGAGGAAAAAATAGCTAGGAGAAAGATCGAGAGGATGGCGCTTGGGTCTCACCCCTCATGGGTCCCGATCGAGCTTTTATGCCCCCTTTACTGGTGGTGGATGGGAGATGCACATTCTATACTTCATGACGATCGACGGGTGGATGACAGAACTATGGATTGAAGAGGGAGCCCGTTACTTCACTAAGATAGACCGGGATACCACCAAGTGGTGGAAGGCGTTGTAAGACCGCGTTAAAGACAAGGGAAGGGTTATATGAATGGATCGTCATACCATTTGGCCCTATTACGGTAAGGCCAACGCACCTGCAACCTTTATGCGGTGATGAACGATGTTCTTAGGCCGATTGGATGAATTCATCACGGTCTACGACGACGCGACATCTAGTTTCATGAATGGTCAATCCGAGAGGACTCGAAAGCGATTCACTTATAAATCTCCTATTGAAGAGTTATAAACGCTCTGTGGTCCCCATGGAGAAGCCTCTCGGAAAGATAGAGATTGAGGCAATGATACAAGCTGCAGTAGAGCGGACCAATACGGAAGTACACAACTATTCCAGGATTTTTGCCGATATCCGGATGTAGCTCTGCCGGAAGGCTTCAAGATACCGAAGTTTAGTAAATATAATGGGGTCGGCGACCTATATCATCACTTCTTTGTCATCTGTGGGGATTGCCGAGGCCTTGATTCCCAGTCTGGGTTATTGAAACACCTTTCTCAGAAGTCATTAGAAGGGGAAGCTCTCAAGTGGAACTCATCTCTCCCCTTGATGCTCTACGTAGTTTTGACAATGTGATTGACAGATTCACCAGCCAGTAGTTGCACCAGGTTCTATTGACCAATCTCTGTGATCTGGTGAATGATCAAATTCAGTCCGGTTTTGAATTCATTACCTTTGTTAACTGATGGAGGAATTTAGCAGCTAAAGCAAACAAAATGGAACATAAAAGAGGAAGATGCAGATGAGATGGTTATCGATAACCTGCATGGGCCCATCAAGGAAGCGATAGTCCTAGGAGATTTTCGAACATTCCCTCAACTGTTTGAACGAGCTGCCCGCATGCAGAGGATGGACGAAGTTCAGGTCTATCACTTTCTTCACGAACAGTTCTAATGGGGGAGAAGGCAAGCCGAAGAATACCCTAAGAACCCAGCAGCCAACTCAAGAGGTTACCATCACTCAATCAAATTAATGCGGTTCAAGCACATCAAAATGCATAGAGACAACAGAGCACCCGGAATCGGCAAGCCATCCAGGAGCCGGGGCGGCCCCAACCCACTCAAAAACCGCTTCGCCCCTCCTTACCCAATCGCAACCGCAAAACCCAGCGCAAGCTCCGCCCAGACCCGCTTATAACAACGCAGCGCCTCCGGCCAATTATGATCCTCGCAGCAACAAGGTGCTCCCAAGCTACCCTGGGACCCAATAGAGCTCACTACCCCCCATTACCCCTATCCATTCCTACCCTATTCTCCATCCTTCTGGCCTGGAAAGCCATTTCTCTGCCCAGATAAACCACTCCCCTGGCCTCCTGGTCTCGACTATTTTCAAATCTGTCCATTTCACCGATACGCGGGCCATACCATCGAAGAGTGTCCTACTTTGCGTGATGGCATCTATGACATGAATGATGAAAATTGTTTCAATTGGAACGAAGTTAAGGCATACCTTAATTAAAGCCGCCAATGTTACTGAAGCTACTAATATGGGGATCCATACTAATCCAATGCCACAACATCAAGGTTCGCGCATGAAACTTAGGAACCTACACCGGTACAAACTAATCCAGGACCTTCTGCCAGCGCTAACACCATCCGAGCTTGCACTGCCGCTCGAAGAGAGATGCCTACCCCCTCAAGTTCTGTAAATCGAAGGAGGTTCTGAGAATTCAAAACTCCGAAGTCACTTTCTTTGTCCCCAGGAATCAAAGTTCCAAAAACAAACGAAATCACTATGGAACTGGACCTCCTCGCTGCCGCTCAATTCATTTCCAGGAAGAGGAAAATTCGCTTTTTAGTAAGGGTGGGTTGAAAAGAAAGGGTGAAGAAGGAAGAATGTATCCGAACGAATGCATCGGCAGATTAAATTACCCCTTTTTTAGAAATCCCCTCGTCACCTACTAGTGAGCCGGAAAGCTTAGGGATGCCTCTCGTTCCTCTTCCCCATTTGACAACCAACCGTATCCTAGAATGTTCGGATGATTCTCTGGAACTAATATATGCTTCAATACTAAAGAATGGGGATATATCGTTGGGAAAAGCAGAAGAAAAGGATTTCACGGGCAGAAAGGCGAAGAGAAGTTCGGAAAAGCCTAGTAGACGGGACTATCAACCCCTTTCTATTAAGACCTCGGCATCTTCCTTACCCCTCTACAAAAATGGACACCTATTTTGAAGAGGAAGGCTCCCGGTTCCGCATCTTAAAAAAGTGCATGATCAGATTGGAAGCACTGAGGTTAATTCGCAATGGGCCAACTCACCCAGCCATGATGCGCATGACAAAAGAGAGTGAGCAAAAAAGGAGTTTCCATCTTGGATGAGGCTCACGTCAGGTCTTGAAGAGCAAAACTTTCTCCCTATGTTGAACTTTCTCTATATTACATTACCTTATTTTGGAATGCACGGGAAATTTTCTGTAGACCTGGACATGTTCCATGGCGCGAAGTCTCTTCTCATCTAATAGCTCTAATTGTGGGGATATATAAAAATATGCTCTCTCTCATCCACATCAAAATCTTTGTCAAGCTGGACCCTGATGAGGGATGGGAATGGCGGAATCCGTCTGCCATTTTCTTCGTACGCAAGTAAGCAACTGGCCTTAGATTGTATCGAGCTACATGCCCTTCTCATAAGATGATGTTGTAAGCTACGGGCCATAAAATCTCCGACAAAGCTTAAAGAAGGCATCAAGAGCTAAGAAGGGGGCCAACAAGCCCCTTTCCTTTGAAGGAAATGCCTTAGAAACTACAGGACATAGAAGCAGGCCAACAAATGGATTGAATCTTTTTTTCCTAGTAGCGAACCTTTGACTCGTTCCCACAATCATCTCCTCTGGACCTCGATAACTAAATCCCACATGTACTATCACGAGGAACTGGCTTTCACAATAACAATAAATAAAGGGAGTGCGCGCGGGAAAGCCACCGGAGAGAAAGTCTCAAAGCATAATTGTGACTTGGGATTTCAGTCTAGTCTTTCCTCCCTCCCTTTGAAGTAATTCAATCTTTTCAGCCAGAGGTTCCGAATCCATAAGCTACTATGATTGAATTCGACATCAGTGATTTCGAGCGTTACCTATGACAATTGAAAAGCAAGGGCATTTTGGCAATGGAAATCGAGAGATAGATAAAGAGAGAGATGTGGAATACATCTCCTAAAAAAGAAAGATGCACAAAGAGAAATGAAACTAAGGCACATCGAAGTCGTCCCAGGGAGCATTTGGGTGTAATTGTTTGAACTCCCATATGAAGGCTTTCAAATCATTGGCTATTGGGACGAGAAATCGCTCTTTCCGCCTTGGTGAGGGATTAGGAGTCTCCCTCGTCCAAGAGAATTTCGATTGCTCGCCCGACATCGGCCTCTTCACCCACCGGGATGGAATGACTCAACACGTGGTTGATGGACTTTTTCTTTAGCCTCTTGGCTTTCAAGTCAAAAAGTGCCATCTCTTGTTCAACCTCTCTGTACTCCCGGGAACCCGTTATCCTAACAAATTCCCCCCTCCCTCGCTCACTAAAATCCACCCTTAGGAAGCATTCATCCGACTCGAAATTTCTTAAGAGAAGAAAAGTTCAGAGAAGGTTAGAAAGTAGTACGCCCGGTTCACCAGGTTCTACCACTGCAGGGCCCAATCATAGTCAAAAGAAGAGTTTGATCCTGGCTCGAAGGAACGCTAGCTATATGCTTAACACATTCAAGTGGAACGTTGTTTTCGAGGAGCTGGGCAGAAGGAAAAGCGGCTCCTAGCTAAAGGTAGCTTGTCTCGCCCAGGAGGTGAGAAGAGTTGAGAATAAAGTGGCAAATGGGTGCGTAACGCGTGGGAATCTGCCGAACAGTTTGGGCCAAATCCTGAAGAAAGCTAAAAAGCGCTGTTTGATGAGCCTGCGTAGTATTAGGTAGTTGGTCAGGTAAAGGCTGACCAAGCCAATGATGCTTAGCTGGTCTTTTTGGATGATCAGCCACACTGGGACTAAGACATGGCCCGACTCCAACGGGGGCAGCAGTGGGAATCTTGGACAATAGCGAAAGCCCGATCCAGCAATATCGCGTGAGTGAAGAAGGGCAATGTCGCTTGTAAAGCTCTTTCATCGAGTGTGCAATCATGACAAGACTCGAGGAAGAAGCCCCGGCTAACTCCGTGCCAGCAGCCGCGGTAAGACGGGGAGGAGGGTAAGTGTTCTTCGGAATGACTGGGCGTAAAGGGCACGTAGGTGGTGAATCGGGTTGAAAGTGAAAGTCGCCAAAAATTGGCGGAATGCTCTCGAAACCAATTCACTTGAGTGAGACAGAGGAGAGTGGAATTTCGTGTGGAGGGGTGAAATCCGGAGATCTATGAAGGAACGCCAAAAGCGAAGGCAGCTCTCTGGGTCCCTACCGACGCTGGGGTGCGAAGCATGGGGAGCGAACAGGATTAGATACCCTGGTAGTCCATGCCGTAAATGATGAGTGTTCGCCCTTGGTCTACGTGGATCAGGGGCCCAGCTAACGCGTGAAACACTCCGCCTGGGGACTACGGTCGCAAGACCGAAACTCAAAGAAATTGACGGGGGCCTGCACAAATGGTGGAGCATGTGGTTTAATTCGATACAACGCGCAAAACCTTACCAGCCCTTGACATATGAACAACAAAACCTGTCTTTAACGGGATGGTACTTACTTTCATACAGGTGTTGCATGGCTGTCGTCAGCTCGTGTCGTGAGATATTTGGTCAAGTCCTATAACGAGCGAAACCCTCGTTTTGTGTTGCTGAGACATGCGCCTAAGGAGAAAGTCTTTGCAACCGAAGTGAGCCGAGGAGCCGAGTGACGTGCCAGCGCTACTAATGAGTGCCAGCACGTAGCTGTGCTGTCAGTAATAAGGTAGCCGGCGCCTTTCGAAGCACTTTTCTAGTTAGCGCTTTAGTTTGATTGCAGCTAGCGCGCTTGACTAATAAGATAGAAAGGGCTTTTCTCGCTTGTTTAGTAAAGTCCAGTTTTGGGCCAACTAACGACGACGTCGAGTTGACGGCAGAGAAAGACTCGGCATTCAGGTGATCTGCCCGGTGGTGTGGTACATAGTGGGTTTAGTACGCCCCACCAAAACAGCTCTGAAAGAAAGAAAAAGGTGCGTGCCGCACTCACGAAGGACTGCCAGTGATATACTGGAGGAAAGTGGGGATGACGTCAAGTCCGCATGGCCCTTATGGGCTGGGCCACACACGTGCTACAATGGCAATTGCAATGGGAATCAAGGCTGTAAGGCGGAGCGAATCCGGAAAGATTGCCTCAGTTCGGATTGTTCTCTGCAACTCGGGAACATGAAGTTGGAATCGCTAGTAATCGCGGATCAGCATGCCGCGGTGAATATGTACCCGGCCCTGTACACACCGCCCGTCACACCCTGGGAATTCGTTTCGCCCAAGCATCGGACCAATGATCACCCATGACTTCTGTGTCACACTAGTGCCACAAAGGCTTTTGGTGGGCTTATTGGCGCATACCACGGTGGGGTCTTCGACTGGGGTGAAGTCGTAACAAGGTAGCAATAGGGGAACCTGTGGCTGGATTGAATCCTTCGCGATGGAAATGCCCTCCCCCCAACCAACACAGGGCTTAGAGAAAGGGACTGAAAGTCCCAGGTAGCTCAGCTGGTTAGAGCAAAGGACTGAAAATCCTTGTGTCAGTGGTTCGAATCCACTTCTAAGCGGGCGAAGGGTCCAAAGGACACGTAGCCAGTAAGAAAAAAGAGTTCCTGTTCATCAATCAAAAATCAAGACAAACCAGGCACTACGGTGAGACATGAAAACACCCGATCCCATTCCGACCTCGATATGTGGAATCGTCTTGCGCCATATGTACTGAGATTGTTTGGGAGACATGGTCAAAGCCCGGATTGAATGTTCATTGAATGAGGTAGATTTCAATAATTATGCTATGAGTAACCTTTTTGCGGCATGGCCGAGTGGTAAGGCAAGGGACTGCAAATCCTTTATCCCAGTTCAAATCCGGGTGGCGCTTGATCAATCTTTTCTTTTTGAGCTGGCAAAATAGAATAACCAAGCGCGGGCGTAGAGGAAGTTGCTATTTTGAGATTTTCAAAGTTGCCTTTCTTTCAGGAAGGAGTCTCGAAAAGAGCTTCAATTGTGCTATTCCCTTAGTTAGCGAGCCACCAGCCATAAACAGCTTTCCCACCTAGGTGAACCCAAAGCTAGAGCACACACAAGGCACAAGGTAATATTTGCCAGAAGCACCACCCAGAAAAAGAAATCCACTAGGGATTGGTCGAAATTCCAAGATTGGCACTTTTCAATCTATACCCTTAAACGCGACCAAGTCGTAAGACCTCCAAAGGAGACCAAAACGGACAAGATTGGTATCTTTACGAGTGACCTTCCAGGACCCAGGACGTGTTAACAACAAGGGAGTTGAAGAATTCTGCTAGGGACACCTTTTCGCTCAAGGCAAGAATACAGTACCATCGAAGGAAGGCTAGCCAGTCCTGAACCCAAGATCTAAGGGACAAATACTCAGTGAGATCTTTCAACTCCTCTGACGCATACACATCGTCAGGAGGAAGTCGAAGCTCCTGAGGTTTCGTTTCCTCGCTTTCCGAATAAATGAGATGAGGTATCCACGAAGAGTTGGGTGAAGAGAAAGACCACGACCATTCAAGGGGTAAACTGGACATAGAATCTCTCGAAGTGAGAATTCCTACGCCAATCAATTCGCGAAAAAGCCGCCACCCCCGACCCGAAAAGTGTAGAAAAGCGCGCTAGGCCTACTTATGAGATATACCCATAAGACCGTATGGATGGTGAGCTCTCCTAAGAGCTCTGATATAGATCGGACTTCAGTCCTTGCTCAATCCTCGTACCCTCTTAGGAACTCCGCCGCTCCCTGATGATTGATGAGCCTTTCTTTAGTTGCTGAATTCATCTTCCACCCTTGGTATAAGCTAGTTGATCGAGGCTATTCAAGATTGTTGATATCCTTTTTGTACGCTAGGTTGTATAAGGAAGAATGAATCTATGATAATAAAGAGGAAAGCTGGATTAAATGATATAAAAGTGGACCCTAGCTAGAAGGTAAAGACTTTGACTTCCTTAGCCGATGGAAAGGAGGTACTCTTGGACAGCTTAGCAAAGGCTTAGGATTATCAGAGACTTTTGATTTTGTTTGTTTTGTTGCTTATATGTTGTTAAGTTCTCCGTAGGGTTTGACTAGTTTTGTAGGATAGGAGTTGGTTCTAGTCAACTGTCAGTCTCAAAAAGGGCTAGATGCACCTCTTCTCACGCATACGCTACGCCCCTTACGACTGCTCTTTTCCACTTATACTAGCCAAGGTTAGAACTAGTTGGAAAAAAGCAATGGTATACAAAAACGATCTTTGCCATTGCTGCTTCTGCCTCTGCTTGTGAGCCTTTTGGGGGCTAACGCTAATGAAATTCTCTTTTTCTGAACCTGGTGGGTCAGCTATGGATAGGAGCGAATGCAGTTGCAGTGGAAGTTTGAATTGTGAATGCCTCTCCTTCGGTGGAGCGATTGAATACCTCTTGCACTTATTGCTTATTGATTAGAGTTAGTGATGAAAAAAAAGGTATGTGCGAAAGGCTGATTTCCCAAAGCAGAAAGCACTCTTTCAAATGCGCAAGTAGGAAACAAGGGCAAGCATAGTCTCATTAAAGCTAAGCGCATGCCATTCCAGTCTCTCCCTCTATCAAATCAGTGATGGAATACCTTTTTCTGTTTAGCGAGTGCTCAAAGTGGGAAGACTCTAATGGGATTTCTTTGTTCCCCTATATGAGAATATCCTACCTAGTACCAGTCATCCGCTAGGCTAGCACGTAAGCGAGTTCTATTGGTAAGCCCTTTTGTAACACCAACCATCTAGTTTCCTTACATTGCTAATGCCTTGTATTGACCTTCCTTTGATGTTTATTCCCCTTAGTCAAAGTCTGTCTCTTGAGGTTAGGTGTTTACCTTTCTGGGGCTATCCATTCAAAACTCAAAAAAAGAATCTTATTCTAATTCTTTTCTTAGGCAACAAAGTTGGCAAGCTAGTTTGAAAGAAAAGATCTGAGTTAATCCAAGCCTTTTAGATATGTATTGAGAGTAAGATTGAGAGAAAGCTTCATCCTCCTTTTTAGCAGTTTTTCTACCTCTAACCTCTGCCCTTGGTTTTTCCACTCTATGTTGATGAAAGATTCCCATCGAGAAATTAATTCATTGTTGAAGAACTCCCCTGGTCTTTCTCGCCTTTTGCCTGCTTTCATTAGGACTTTGCCCGGAAGAACTCAAAAAAGAAAGCATTTAAGTTGAAGTAAGTAAATCGGATTCGCGATCCTTTGGGCTTAGAATCGCTCTTTGCTAATAGAATGGACTGGCTTAGAATCAATGCTTTGACCGCTAATGCTGAATCCAAGACCTCTCCCCCATAGTAGTGGGGGATAGCCAAAGATGCTACTTCCCAGCCCACGTCGACTACAGAACCACTTGGTTTAGTACATTATTTTAGCCCTTTGCTTTTACATTAAATCAATGATAGCCCCCTCATTTGGGTAAAGAAAAGAACTAAAGATAAGGAGTTTTTTACGGGCAGGGCCGTATCCCGATCCGGATGCCACGAAAATTTAGGGAAGCCTTTTTCTTAAAAGAGTTTCTGCGACCGGTGAGAAACCGGACGATTTTCGGGGTTAAAGGAACACCTTTCTCTTTCATATTGAGTCCTCAGAGGTGCGGGTGCGCCCACTTGGTGTCGGATCAGCTCGACAGGTCAGTCAATAGTCTTTCGCAGAGTACCTCATGTTTTTAGTGAACCCTGGGAGTTGTCGGCGGCTCGACGATCTGTATTCCAAAGGTTTACCGAGGTGAAGCTTTTGGCAGGTATTCTCTTATTGTAGCTTTCTCTACTTCAGGCTCTTCCGAGGGCCTTTGTTTGAGGTGAGATTCTATAGTTTGATGGTTACCTCTGTTACCTCTCTCCTTCCCGGTAGCTAGGATAGAGTTCTATTTATCTTTCTTTCCTTCCGTTTGACTAAACATCTTTAGAGCTGGTTGACAGCCGTCTAGGTCCCATCCTCTTTGATAACAATTTTGCTCGGTCTCATCCGACGAACAATTTTGCCTTATTCTGTGTCCTATCCTTCCTTACGGATTCCCGGTTTCTGAAGGAGTAGCGGCCTGTGTCTCCGGCTCTGGGAGAACTTTACCTATAGCTAACCTAGAGAGCTTTACTTTAAGATAGCTCGGGCAGGCACTCTTCTTCGAAAAGAGGAGTTGCTTGCCTTACCTTACCCCACCAACCACCTTAGCGCTGGAAGTTCTAGCAATGGGAAGCTAGGCAAAGGAAAAAACTATAGAAAATTCATATTCATTAGATAAGAGATTGTGGATCTGTTCTTAGTGAAGACAAGCGGATTGGGACGATCAGGTCGGTTGAGGGCAACAACACCAATAGGTGTGGATTGCCATTCTTGTACTCTTTGGGTAAAGGGCAAGAGCGCTCTTTCCCTCTCACCAGTACTTACTAGTTGGGGTGGGGCAACCGGTTCAAACCAAATATCCAACAGACGCTTTCCTTAATGGCTGAACTCGACCGAAAGGGAAAGGAAAACTTTGATACCAGAAGTCACATAGTAAATGGATATTCCATGGGAGACCGTAATACGACCTTTTTCACTCTACCACTGTGATCAGGAGAAAGCGAAAGAGGATTGATGGCGCTAAGGGCTCGACCGAAGGAAGAGGGCGCTAAGCTGTCAATTGACGACTAACATGAGAGGGCACAAAACTACCCTTTTTCGTAAGATTGCAGAACTCTGCTACTCCCCTACATGGGTTACCCCTAAAGGGAAGGGGATTAAAATAGAGTTTCCTACCTCTCAATGAAGGGCTCCCCTACGGAGACTGAAAAAGACGAATTATTCGAACGGAAAGACGGCTAGAACGCCTTAGATCTACTTGAGAATGGGTATCCGCCGAAGTGGAAGAATGCCTTAGGCCGAGTAGAACCAATGATTTCACACTCGTACCCATCGAAAAGGGAAGCCGAAGAGCTCCAATCCCTTGATTTCGTAGCCATTGCCGGGGAAGAGTCAGAAGACAGCAGGTCGGGAGGAAGGGATGTAAGCCCCAGAGGTTGGTAAATCAGTGTGGGAAAGCCCCTCGTTTGAATATGCGCCATCCCCCTCACTTCCAGAAAGCCGTTGAGCGTATGTGTCGCCTGAGACTTTGGTAGAACATCCGGCTGCAGAAGGCATCTGGTTTGAAGACTTGTTCCGAAAACCAGTAATCATCAGAATATGCAATTACCCGATCAGAATATACAAAACTTGATCCGGAAGGAATGTCATTAAGTGAAGGAGTCCTCGTAAGCGCATAGGCAAAAGAGCTTGGTGCTCGTTGTTCACCATTTGCTGTTACACATGGGCGAGACGAAAAAAAGCCCCCTCTATATAGTTGAGCAGCGAGAACTGCACTTGCATTAGTAGAGGCGATTAAATATACTGTCCACACTCTTGTCTGCGAAGCGAAGCAAGGTTTTGAAAAACCAGTTACTCCTCTAATAATGGCATCGGCGGAAAGTTTCCTACGGCGAGCTCGAGCAGAAGGCGCAGCCGAAGGCCAATAAAGCCCTACTTCTATCCAATTCCGGCAAGGTAATCCAATTGGAAAAACCTGACTGAACGTGAGGATGTTATGTCGACTTAATCCGTGGTTGAATATGTTATGTCGGCTTAGCCAGAAATTGAAGATTTCGATGGTCTAGGAGTGAGAAGTCTCTAAAAGGCGAGCTGGGCTCAGGAGCCGCTCAAGGGAAGAAGGATCTCGGGATTAAACCTGTTGTGATGAATTAGTCCTCCTACTCAAAGTCGTCATCAACCACTTTCCGTCTTGGATCTGAGTCAACGGCATTAGCATTTTCTTATCACTACGCTGTCTGTGAAGAAAGAAGCTAGGCAGCTTTCGCCGTATTGCCACTTTCTTGCTTTTAAAAGCTTGGGTTTGATAGTCTTTACCTGATACCTAATAGGTGTAAAATAGAGGTTTAAAGGTCTCTAGCAGCCTCTAAGCCCGTTTCACTCTTTTTCTACAATCACTGGCGTAAGATAATTGGCAGATGCCCTTGCTGCGGATTCGTCTGGTCATTGAGATTCGCCTCTTTTGCTCTCCCATTCGAAACCAGGCGGATTTCTACCCATCATCCCGTCCGAAGGCCGAACTGGATTACTATACAAACACAAAAACAATGTGACCGTTTGCAGATTCTGCCTCGCTGAGTGGTTTTGTATCACAGTCTTCTAGCCCCGATGCCTATCCTCAAAGGAATAAGGCAGGCCGAAGTGATAAACTGATCCATTGACCCTTTCTTTTTCGGAGTTTGGGTCTATTACCAGGCTTGGACCAGGTCTACCAAACGGTGACGAACCAATTCCTCTTTTCGCTTCCGTTACAACCGGAGGTCTTCCGCTTTAGTTGTGTCGCAGCATATACTTCCCCGCCCTAACACAAGAAAATAAGTGCACTTCCTAACGATTCTAATCAGGTTTTTATTCCTATTGTTATTGATAGAGATTCAAGTGCGTAAAACACCTCTTCAAGAGAAGACCCTAAGTAGCTGGATTCTCTCAGAAGCTATTTACGCGCTTTCAGACCTTCAGATCCGATCCTTCGCCATAGAATAAATCTATCGGTCTGGGTCCTACCTTGAAATAGGTAGTTTTCTCACTAACGCTAGGAGCTTTGGCCCACCCATTAACAAGCAAGAAAGCCGAAACAAGAAGATCTGAGCTAGCAGCTGAGTCTCCCCCACAAGCTTATTCAGCGGATTTCTCGCCGGAAAGGTGCTTTAGCACATGTTCTTAGGGCCGATACCTGGATAACCTTAGTTCAGATGGAGTGATCGGTAAGTCTTCACTGAAGAAAGTCAGTAGCAAACCATGAAAGTCAGTCATTTTCTAGGGAATGTTTTTCCTGTCTTGAAAGCTGAAGGAAGTCAAGTATCTATCTAGTACTACGTGAGCCAGTCAACAGATTTTCTCACGATAAAGAGTTGCTCAAGGTCAGGGACTCGAGGTCAAATCAATGTTCACAGGACAGATTCAGTAGGGGGAGGACAGCGAAGCCTTACTAGTCTCATAAGTCAGTTCAGGCTTGGAGTATCCAAGGTGAGCCAATCTTGTCTTTTTCTCCTCAGGTACGACAAGTCCATTCAATGATCATTCTTCCCGTTCCAATAGGCCCCCGACCCGAAAAGTGTAGAAAAGCGCGCTAGGCACCCTCTCCACCGGAATAATAAATATAAAAAGGTCAACAGGCTCGTAACGTTCGCTTTCTCTGCACCTCGTTCGCTTAGTTGATACAATGCATAGATGGGTTTCAGCTTTCTTCTCTGATTGACTATTTCTTTGTTTAATAGGACTGGGCCAGTGCCCCCGTTCGCCCGGGTTCTCTCGTTCTACAACTCACTTTCAAGGAGAGAAAGTCTCATGCACATACGGGTGAAGTCTCATTCGTGGATGAAGATGGGCTAGCGATTATCCTCCAATTGCATTGATCAGTTGGATGAGAGTGAGATAAGCAAGGAAGCCGGGAGGCTGAATGGAGTCTAGCATTCCCTCTCTAGTACCACCCTGAAGCCTGATCTTTCTTCTCGTAAACCCCTCCTGCTGTGCCTCTCAATCCCATATCTACTACTCGCGTCAAGCCCTTCCCTACCTCTATATCTTATAAGAAGCCTTCTCTCTGATCTACGTCTTCTCGTCTCTATCTCTAGGGATAGAGGAAGCTAGGAGAGGATTCTAACCAATTCTATCGAGCTAGCTACAGGAACAACAAGAAGACATTCCATTCTTGGATATCCCTCTCTTGTTAGTTGCTCCTCTTTCTAGGGTTCTAATGGTCGTAGACCACCCTTCTCTTTTTTATGATCTTTGAGGGCTGCCTCTGTTTCCGTGTCAACGGCTAAGAGCTTCCTCCTTTAAGGCGTAATGAGTGGTGCTTTAAAAGGAAAGGTCCTGATGTCGGAGAAAAAGGGGAAAATGCCCCCACTATAGTTTGTACTCTTTAGGGAAAAGAACTCTTTCTTTCGTGCCTAGCCCGTGGGAAGAGACTTTAGTCATTGATATCCATATTAAAAGGCGGGTATTCCCACAAAACAAAAGCGCTAGACCCCTGGTCCTTTACTTTAATCAACAAGGCTGCTTTCCCTGCTAACCCTTCTCGGAGATTGCATTGCCAGGTGTGATACGATCCCTTCTCGCCAAGGAAAGAAGTCCAATAGCAGCTGATCTTAGCTTTGAGCACTTATTCCTTTTGTTCCCAGCTACATCTGAGAGTGGTCAAGAGCTTATTGGAATCAGAGCTTTTTCAAGCATTCTCATAGTAAGAAGGTCAACCGAAGCCAATCCATCTCTGTTAACGAATGCTCCTACTCCTATCGGTTCTATATCCAATTCCTACTGCTAGGGATAAGTAAGTAGGCAAGGGGAGACTTTCTTCTTCTAACTAAAAAAGCATAGGAAAATGGATTCTTCTCGAATTCCTTCAAAGATGCTTTTTTGATTCCCCTACATCTACGAATAGCTAAATGCTTTCCCACGTAGGGCTAAGGATAAGGGAGGAGTTCAAAGGCGCTTTCTTTCACTTCTAAAGAAGGGGAAGGTCTTTAAGGAATTCTATTCTTATTAGTAGCAGACGGCTACCTTTAAAGATATAAGTACCCCTTTGTTCCAGCCCAGTCTCAAGATTTTTCATTTCAGGTTTCATAAGATAGGGTAGCTCTTTCAGAGCCTCACTCCTCTAGAAAGAATTTCTTGTTTATTGACATCTGAGATTAGATGAATAATGGCACTTTTCCAATAGTACGGAAATCCACGCAAGTAAAGAAGTAACGATGCACTAGAATGCACGAATCCGATGTCCTAAGCATAGTGAGAGTAGGAATGCTTGGTAACATGCAGTCAGTCCGAGCTAGACAGTAGTAAGAATAAGTAAGGAAAGTAGCTAGGGAAGTAGGAAGTAGGCTTAGCTCTTGTGCACATCTTTTGGGGGTTTACTTGCTTACTTCTTAGAGTAAGGTGAGATCCTTTATCAATGAGTTTCTTTCTCGA
This sequence comes from Rehmannia glutinosa, assembly GCA_016081115.2. Classification (NCBI taxonomy): domain Eukaryota; kingdom Viridiplantae; phylum Streptophyta; class Magnoliopsida; order Lamiales; family Orobanchaceae; genus Rehmannia; species Rehmannia glutinosa. Next base: position 25,497 of record JABTTQ020001640.1, on the reverse strand, counting down.
TGCGAAGAAGATCACTAGTCTTAGCCCTTGCGGTTCGAAGGTGCTTGATTCCTCAGTCGGAGGGGTTGAGGGAGGGATGGATGGAAGAACTTCCGGAAACGGTAACACGGGGAACTTCACTCGCCTAAAGGGCAGTACCGACGGAATTCGCGATTCGGCATTCAAAAGTGATTCGATAGACAAGCGGCCCCACTTGAGGGGTAGTAATCCATACCTTATGAAAGCTATTTTGATAGCTTTTAAGTCAGAGTAGTAACGAGTCTTATGTCTTATGAGTTAGGCCGGCTATCGAGATAGAGGACGTCAGGCCCTTCAATTCCCCAGGAAGAATAGAGGGAAAAAGAAGATATATTCTTATCCGGCCTTACGCTTCCCAGTCTCGGGAAAAGAATAAGAATAGCTCTTTCGGTCAAAGTCGATAAGGATCAAAGTCCAATAGCTAGGGTGGGATTGTCCTCTGTTCTCAACTCGGGAAGGAAATAAGCATGGATTCACCTATTCCAGAAAAAAAGGAATATGCACTTATTCGCTTTTAGGTTTAGCTTTCGAGAAAGGCAAGGCCTTACAACACAAAGTCTTGCTCATTCCCGGAAGAAAAAGAAGAGGATTCTCAGCCCGCCTAGAGTATAGCTTCCAGCTCGGCTAAGCAAGGACTCCATCCTAAGTAAAGCAGTCTGAAAGAAAGATGCCACTTTCACTATTTAGAATATGCATTTTCCTGGTACACCAAGCCTAAGCAGCTCAGCCGTTGAAGCGACTCTAAGCCAAAGAGACGGTCTATGGCGCTACCCCTACTGTCAGGGAGGGGGTCTTTGTCCTCGAGGGAAGGAAGCGTAAGCCAAGCCAGCTTAACTAATGACTGGTCATTGTTACCGAGTTCGTTCCAACGACTACGACCGAGCCTTTTTTCTTTTCATTCTTCAAGCGACAGAACCCAAAGGTCAAGCCTTTTACTAATATGTTCACCCCTGAATGAGATAGGAGCGTATGGCCCGGCTTTGAATGAGAAGGGGGGTGGGACCCTCCAGCAAGGAGAGTCTGTTGATCTTGAGCTTTTTTAGTTTAGATGAATCCTCAAGCCAGGAATGAGATTCTTTCACCAAGCCAAGTGGGATTCAAGTAAACAAGAAGGTAAGCTTCTCTATCCTAGCTTCTTCCATCGCTTTTTCGGACAGCAACTTTCTAGCTTCCTCCGCTCCACTAAGAGTATCAGTTACTCGAGAAAGACTGAATCTTATTCAAGTGAAGAAGACCGGGAACCCCTCTACGCGAATGTCTAGTCCTTCTTCCTCCCCTTTTCGATTTCAATACTGGACCTCGTAAATGGTCCTTTAGAAAAGAAAAGGCATTTTCTGACATCTCGTGAGTGATTAGCGGAGCATTGAGTTCCTTTTTTGAATCTGTAATGGTTTAAAGAACCTGCTTTTCTTCAACCCCCAGAAAAGAAAAAAAAAAAAAAAGGGAGAGGTACGTTCGTTGCAACGAATGAAACTTCGTCAACAGCAACTTTCACTTGTTAGGAGTAGGGGCTGAAAAGAGCTCTTTGTATGGTTGGGTTTTCTGGGCTTTGATGCTTACCTTATTATTATGAAAAGGGGAAGGTTTGATAAAGGAGCTTTTCAGCCCTTTTGCTGGATTCTTGGTCCGCAGCCCCGCCCTATAGAATGAATAAGGAGAGGTTTATCGATGACCGAGCCACTCTTATACTACTCCTTACCTCACCCCCTTGTCACTTAAAGGGCGAAGTCGCGGAAGCGAGTCTAAAGGCCAAAGAGTCATCTTTGAAGCCACGAATTAGTCCTTACTCATAGTAGAGTGTAAGGCAGGTTTGGGTATAGCAGGACTTGAACCTGCGACCATTAGGTTAAAAGCCCAATGCTCTACCAACTGAGCTATACACCCAAAAAAAGATGTAGTAGGAAATAAGGATTGGTGCGGAAAAGAGGGTGGCCCCCCTTCCCTTCTTCTCATCATATTAAAGGAGCGCGGCTCTGTATGAGGCTCGTACTGCAGAGCAAGCGAAGAAAACGTAAGGGCGCGCGTTAGCACTCCTGCAAGAAAACGGCCTAGCTAACGCGCCCCTTATTGAAAATTCAAAGAAAGCCTTGCTTGATATGAGAAAGATGCGCTCAAGCTTACTAAGCAAACGTAGGCTTGGGCTCGAAAGCCGGCCTTACTCAACAAGCCCCTTTATTAGGTTGGGTGCTTGTTTCCACTCATTGAAGATTCTATCTACAAAAGAAGGTCAACGGGGGATACTCAAATTGCTCTCACTGACACCATTTACGAGAAGGTGAGGTCGTCTTTCTTTCCAGCCGCTCAACTGTTCGAGCGCAATGCTTGGTTCCGATTCGACAAAGGTAGAATGCCTGGTCGAAGGTCCAGTACAGTAGGTAGCAGGCGTGTTCGTTTTGGCTCCCGAGCGAGAACGAGAAATAGGCGATGCACCATCCTTGCTGCTACCTACGTTTTCCTTGACTTGACAGATTCATCCAATTGAATCCACACTCAAAGGAGGACCACAAGCTCGGGGCTCGACGAAAGAGAAAGTATCAGCATTAATAAACTTCTTGGGGTTAGCAGTGAAAGAAAGAGCCCGGCATTCATTTCTTCATTCATATTCATAGCTGAGTCTACTAAAAGAGGGACCAGTCTCATCGTGGTGATTAGAGGACACCTCTGATCGTTCACCTCTAATGTGACACGTTCCCCCCCAGTTATATGATCAAGGGGATCAGTCGGCTAGAGAGCGGGGCTATTCTTCTTCCGGGGAGACAAAGTCGTCCCTTCTACTGACCGAACCCTCAGTTCGGAGGTCTTCGTCAACATGTTACGAAGCTCCAGGCTTCGGCGGGTCACCATTACTTGACTTAGAAAGGCAAACATCTGGGCAAGGGAAAGCGCAGTGCGCCTGGTGCAAATGGCTTTCTTTTTTCATGATATACCAATCAGAATGGGGGGTCCTCCCTACGTACATGATTGATAGAATCACTACGTAGGGAGGGCGGGCAACTTGATGCGGTGGAGGCATGAGTGCAGTTCGATCTTGTGGTGTATTCGTTTGTAGTGAGTAGGGCCTCTTTCTCGTTGATCTCAGTTCGCCTCCGCTCTATTGAAAAGTCGGAATTCCTACGGCGGTTTTGTCAACGAACGCGTCTCGGGCCGGATTGACTAAGCTAACCCACCCTTAAGGAGGCTCTTCCATAATTGGGTGCTCTGCTTTAGTGTGATTGACAAAAGGCTAGGCTAGGTTTGGTAATACCCAAAACAAATGAAAAGAGATCGGAGTCGATAGTTGGCAGTTGGCAAGGAACTTGATCCCCCCCCAAAAAAAAAGGGGGAAGCTGCGGTCGAACTCTAATTCTGGAAAGAAGTCGGGGCCCTTTTTCCAAGTCTACCAGATAGAAGATGATAGAGGGCCAACTATCGTTGTCTTGCACAAGACGGTGCCCTTTCACTTCGAGTTCCTTCCTTCGTAGCCAAATCTGATGATACGCTTTGGCGATCTTACCTACCAAATAAAAGGCCTGCTAGGTGATCGAAATCGCTCAGGTCAGTGAGGACTCATTCACTCACCTACTCCTTATCTATTTAATAGTCTCTTCCATCTACTGAATTCAAAAGGCGACCCGCCGCGCCGGGCTGTAAGATAGAGCTGTTGTACTACTTGACTGGTAAGAAAGAGCTTCCGTAAGAACTGGAAGACTCTTGTATGTACGGTAACCCTCTCTTCCGCTACTGGTGGACTGTTGCACAGAAAGGCCGACAGAAGCAAGGTTTCTTAGCGCGCTTTTCAAGCGCTTAGCTTCTGCTAGCGGCGGGGCGGCAAGGCCGTTCAGTTGAAAGCCTAAGCCAAGAAGGTACGAACGAAGTGACGGGCCCCTTTCGAAGATAGGGGGCGGCTTTCTTGTGGTAGTAATTGCGAGCATCTCTCCTCTTCTCTTAGCGTGCACAGTTTGCTTACATGCCGCCTTAGGCACATCTCTCTTTCTTAGTTTCACGCTGGCCTAATGATAATGAATGAAAGTCAGTCTTTTAGTAAGCGTATATAAGCAGCTTTTTAGTGTATAAGCAATTCTTTAGTGGTCGCACCGAAAGGTACGTACGGTGGAGGTTGGTTGAAGATGATGTTACGCGGCGTTCAGAACCAGTCTTGAAGTGAATGAATTAGAAAGAACGAAGAAGTAAGGAAATGAGACGACTCTTTCTTGAACTATATCATAAACAGATCCTCTCCTCTACACCAATCACGAGTTTTTCTCTATTCCTCTCGTATATCGTCGTAACGCCCTTAATGCTAGGTTTTGAAAAAGACTTTTCATGTCATTCCCATTTAGGTCCGATTCGGATCCCTCCGTTGTTTCCTTTTCCTTCCGCACCTTTTCCTCGAAATGAGAAAGAAGATGGTACACTTGAATTGTATTATTTAAGTGCTTATTGCTTTCAAAAAATCCTACTTCTACAATTGGTGGGTCACCGGGTTATTCAAATAAGTCGTGTTTTCCGTGGTTTTCCCATGTTACAACTTCCGTACCAATTCGGTCGATCCGGAATGGATCGGTTAAACATTCCATTAGGGAGCCTGGTCTTGACTCTTCTGTGTGGTATTCATTCTCGTTCGGCTCTTGGAATCACATCCAGCAGTGGTTGGAACAGCTCGCAAAATCCAACCACTTCACCTACTTCATTGCCCCCAACCCTTTCTCGTACCTCTATTGAAACAGAATGGTTTCATGTTCTTTCATCGATTGGTTATTCCTCTCCCTTCGTATCTCTTTTTCCAATTTCGGTCTCGATTAGTTCACAAGATTGAATGGCCAATTCTCCTCCGGACCCTCGATTCGATTGTTTTCCAAGAATGTTGAGCCGGGTATGTAAGCCATGTATCTGGGAGGAACTTTTTTAAAAAAAAAAAGAAGGGCTTTCGGTTTTTTTCACCCTGTTTTGGTCTTGCAGCTATTTTCAAATTCAAATATTAGAAAATAGTTAGTTGAATCTTTTAGAAGAAAGAAACTATATATGTCCAATCTCTAGTGATGGTGGGACCAACCAAGATGTATGTCGTCCAACCCGACCTCAGACTCTTTCTTCCCGACCTATTTGACTCTCTGGCCGCAGTTATTTAGGTGGTATTCCGAGATTGAAGAGATCGAATTCCTCCCGGGAACACACGAAAGAAAGGTATGAACTGGGTAAATAGAAATGGAAAAGAGATGTTTCCAATTCATCAAAATGTGAAGCTTTTTCTACATCCATATGATCTGCTAAAGTGGATCGGTATTGACCATATAATAAAAGAAGATCTTGGTCCATGGAGTCCCGTAAGAACTCCAACCTGTCTGATGCTTCTTCGGCCAAATACAATATACAAGTGGGACCTGCACTATGAGCAAGCTGTGCGAAAAACCGCTTCTTTTTTTCCGGTTCCGAAACAACTTGGGCGAAATAGGGTTCTACCGGGAAACCATGGATTTTTGAGTTTTCGCCATTGGTTACTGGTTGAGCCACTGGAATGGAATGAGATAAGAATCTCTGTAGATCTTTCTTCTCCACTTACTCGTAACAGGCTTTTCTTCTGTAGAATACTTCTTCCGAATGGCATAATTGTCCGATTTCTTCCTCGATCTTCAAAGAAAACTGACTCCTCCTACTCCTCCTTCTCTTTTAGGATAGGATCGTCGTTGGTCCTTCTTTCACTAATGATCTCACCATTTTCTAGTAGTTGTAGTTCGCGCGAACGCGCGAGGGACTATCCTTTCTATTGCTTGCCCTTTTGCTTTTCACTCTCAAAGGGTCTCTCTCTTCTATAAAGCGAAGCAAAGCGCATGGCGCTGAAGTGAAGAAAGCTCAATAAACACACAGGAAGACGACGCAGGGCATAGCATAAATGAAAGCGCTGATCATTTTTTAAAACATATATGCTTGACCTTTCTCGATGCTTTTTTTTGGGGTGACTCACCAACCGACCCAGCAGTGATCGATGACAGAATGGTACAAAGAAATCAAAGTAATTGGATTTGGTAGTTCTCCATTGACTTCTCTCTTTACCCCTTTGCATATGTTCCTAAATGGGTGTGCACCTCCAGATGGGCGGGGGCCGGCCTCCCACTCTCTTATGCAGCATTTATTAGCTTAGCTGGGTTGGGTGGATCGCTTTCAGCGCCTCTCTCGACCCTCCGTTTCTAATACATCTTTATGATATGAAAGCCTCTCGCCTTTCGAGATCCGGTCCATCATCAACTCAGTCAGATCTTCTTGTTTGCCTGCTTTGATTAGGCTTCCTTTAATTAACGGATTTGATCGTCATTTCGTGCCTGCAGCCCTGCTGGATTCGACCTTTTATCAGCTGGTTGAGTAACGTAATAAGGGTCACAACTAGAAGAGTTGGCCCTATATTTTCTTTCTATTTTTTTTCTCAATTCGATTGCAGTCTCCGAAGTCCATCTTGATCGATGGTCCCCATTAGCATTAGTGCTATAATTAGCAGCCGCTTTTTTTTGGAAGGCGAGGTACTCATGTGTGATCGCGGATTCCACGGTAGCAGTAGTTCTAGCTCTACATTAGGAGCACGGGAGCTCACTCCCTCAATGAGTCTATCCTGCTTCAGGCCATCTTGTTCAGTCTCCTGGAACTCAACTCTTAGATGCAGCCGCCTCCATCCATCGGCAATCCGCTCCCGTACGGGCGTTGACATGCAACGCGAAGGTCTCCTTATTTACGACGAAATTTAGATCAGGTTGCACGAAAGGAAGGGTGAAAACCTATATAGAAGTCGTTTTTGATGAGGAGAAGGGAAAACCCCTCCCTAACGCTGGGCAAGATCAATAAATAAGAAGCTTCGGCTTAGGGCGACCAAACCAAGCTCGATTCGCTCCAAATTCCCACAGTACCTTCCTTGGGAAAAGTGACCCCTATCTTCAGGTCGCTCCAGGCTCTACCGGAACCGAGCGTACCTTGGGGCACGCGCTACAAAAGGCTTAGGAAGCGGACCTGTCTGATGAGGGGACTTCGTAAACTATCTAACTTTGAAGCTATTACACCCAAAAGGGTGAAACCACAGAAGGAGGTAACCCTGACTTCAAGACAGATGGTGAAGAGCACCGGTCAAGCTCACACACAAGAGGGAAGGAACGAAAGATTGATTGATCTGCTGCTCGATCGGAGATATAAGGGAAGCGCTGGTAACCGAACTCTTTCGCGAAAGGGATTCCGCCGCCGAGTCTCTGTCTCTTATGAGAGCAGTGGCTAATAGAACTGATGCGCCTCAGAAAGCAGCGTCCTTCTCAATCAATGCCCGGGCATCCCATACATAACCACCGAATAACCATTCCCCGTACTGAGTTCTCTCAGGTGCCAACTCTTTTTTTTCCGTAATAATCTAAAAAAAAAAGGTTCATGACCATCAATCGGTCGGAAGGTTAAGAGTGATAGATATTATTTATGTTCAAAGTCAGGCGCTTCCTTGTATCCCGCTTGGCAGTACATAAGGGGAAAGACGAGAATAGACCTCAAGGTCGGAACCGGCTCTTTTGGTTTTCTTTCTTTGGCTATGGTTGCCTTGACCAGAGGGTTCCAACCCGTTTAGAATGAACCGTAGCCAAAGATCCATTTACCCAGACGGTGTGCGAAATGAGGAAATTTTCCGTAGTAGGCCGAGTTTGACTCTATCGCCCGACACACAGCCCTCTATGTAGCTCTACCACAAGACCTTTCGGTGCCATCACAAGAACGAAGGAGACCCGCAAAGAGCGTTTGCTCTAGGAGTGGAGCGATCCCTGAAATCATAGGTTCGATGAACAACTAAACCGAATGATCGAGAGAGAATAACATAAGGGCACCTCTATAGACGCGAAAACCGAGTTACAGACCCCGATGGACGCGTGATGAATGTGAGAAGCATCGGCCCCGGAGAAGGCTGGATCGTAGGAAGCGAGTTATACGTCTATGAATCCTTCCTGTGAGCTCAACGAGTACCCACGATTCCCAGTAGGAGTCGGCATATCGTGCGTAATGGATCCTGATGTTGTATGGGTCATCGGGGCGAAGGGTTCCAAACCTCGGAATTGCGAACATCGCTGATGGCGCGTTCACTGCATCGCACTGGCGCATACACAATGTTAATCATTATCGCCAAGTCCTAAACGCTCTTTTTAGTGGGACGCTATGCTAAAACGAGAGTGTCACGTACGGCGCCCGGTGGTGAAAAAGGAATCGCTCCTTTCGGAATCGCACTTGGTTAGATCGCCTGACTTGGGCGCTCTATAGGGAGCCTTTCATTGCTTATTAGAAAACTGGTGTATAACCATCCATGATGAAGGAAGTTAGATCCAAATCAGAAGATGACCGTCACGTGAGAAGATCTGCTCGCAAGACCGTAAAGTGGCATGGATCGCTGAGAGAATGAGATCGTCAGAGGATCACAGACAGATGATCTTGTGATCAAGGAAGAGGGGGGGCCTCTAGCCTCCAACCCACTTTCTCATGCCAAACCAGGCGTAGCCATCCACGACTGATAAGGAAATTGCTAATGAATGCCCAGATAATGAACGGTAGTAAATACGATGGATATCATTCTACTATACCATAGACGTAAGATGATGTAATGTCATGCCGCTACAAGGCTGCTAGATATATTCTTTTTCTTTTTAGGTGTGTATAGAATGCAAGGAGAGCCCGAACCGGTGGCCCCATGCCAGGAAGACTGAATTTGACCTAGGTAGGCACTCAAGAAGGCATCTATCCTCCAATCATTCCAGCCGAGAATTTTGAAAGGTTTTTCCAAGGCACTGGACCTCAAACGACTAGAATAGCATCACCTACGTAGAGGTACTTTAAAAGTCTAAGTGTATAGATGAACTAGAAGGGGAAGGCCAAGTCTTACCAAGTTCTAAATAGGCAGAAGGAGCAGAGTCGTAGTACATGGGGAAATCGGTCCTAGAGAATTGAATTGTTTTCCATGATAGGTATAGAGGATGTAGTTCGACTAAAGTCAAAGATCACAGAGGTACGAAGCCTAATGACAGAACAACCAAGCGCCTAATGGCACAGTAGAAGATTTTTTAAACAAGGAAGGTGGATAGGCTAGATTTTAAGAAGGAAAAGGTGTAGCATCCAAAGTGTGCGGGGAAAGAAAGAGCTTAGGTTGTATAGGGAAAGGTCCAATGGAGGAGTCCCAGAAGAAGGTTAATTAGACGGAGGATACGGGCCGCAATCGAGGCGGATCTCTTTTCCCATATTCTAAAGCTGGAGGAACGGCTTATCGAGGGCGCGAACCCCGCATCGAAGAGGTGAGGTTGTGGCTTAGCCCGGAAGCAAGTCAAGAAAAGATCGTTAAGTAAAAGCGGTTGCTATTTAATCAGCTTCTGCAACAGGGAATAAAAACCTTTTCTTTTGATTTGGATGCCGGAGCTTCTTCTCGGGATCAAGAGGTAAAAAAAAAAAGTCAATAAGTGAAAGACTGACTCTCTTTTACCCCTTTGAGTATACTACTATTGAAAGACGGCATTTTCGGTCAACTCGGGGACACCCAATTCCTCTACAACATCGAATTCCGAGGTATCGGTTTACGACATATTGGCATAGCATCCAAATCCCGATAGAAAAGAATGTTCCTTGATCGATGTAGTGGATTGAAGACAACCCTAGATCGAGTATCTGAATACGGAATTAGACTCTTTCTTAGATGATAGTTTGAAGCCCATACGTCAAGTAGTGGTCCCAGCTCCTAATGGTCTAGCGGAACACTTTCTCTTTCACTCTGGCCCAACAAGATCGCGAATCGGCCTATTCCGGCCTATCTACCATCCCCTTATCTTCCCCCATCCCTTTCTCGCTTTCACATCACATTGAGCTCCAACGAACTCTGGGAATCGATCCCTTACTAGTCTTTAATACGTGTGTTTTGAGGCATTTGTCTTTTTGACTCCAACGGCAAAGTGAAAGGCCGCCGGAAGCATCCTTTTCCATGGAAAGTACAATGAAGCGGCATGTGAAAGTGGATGAAAGTCTGTATAGAATTTCTTTCGGAATACGTGACAGCTACTGAGACCTTCCTTGCTTCTTACCTTTATCTACTCCAGTCTCTCTAAGTGCGTATTCCATTCTAGCCTAAGCCAAAGCTAGAAAGAGCACAAAGCTTTCCTGTTGAATGAGCCTTTCCTTTCTATTTTCATTCCCTTCGCTTCATCTTTCCGTTACCCTGACCTTCACATGAATGGATTGATTGGGGAAGGAAGGACGTACGAGAGTCTGATTCTGCTTTCACTCTTCTCAAGGAAGGAGGCCACCAAACAAAGGGGAGGTCTTTGCTTGCTTTTCCTGTTAGAGATGCTAGTCTTTTTGTAATAACTGCTCTGCAGATCTTTTCATGATAGAGGAAGGAAGTCGATTGTAAATCCGGACCTAGCATCGAATGAAACAACTTGCTGACAAAGACAGAACTGAGAGAGAGTTAAACATTGGTGATTGGGTTTATCTCAGGCTAAGGCCAACTAAGCT
>JABTTQ020001640.1:0-10000 GCA_016081115.2 Rehmannia glutinosa | reverse complement strand
CAATTTTAATTACTGCAGACTGCTTTCCTCCCATATACCCCCGCTGATTCGGATTTCCTACCATTGAAGGAATCAAACTGCTATTCCCACCCACGCTGTAAACTCCTGCCCTACCTGATCCATTTCAAATCCTGCCCCAACCTCGAATCTCTTTCAGTCGGCGACCATTACTCTGACCTCTCCTACTTGGCCCTTCGGCCCATCCTCTGGCTGCAACCATATTGTAGGATTGGTGCTACGGTTCTTGGTGCAACTATGGATTTCGACCCCTATTCGGATCAAGGTCATGGCAACCATAAGTTAGACCATTGGGCCCAACTATGTTGTAAAAGCCAAGGACGCATTCCCTTATCGATGTCAACCGTAGACCGAAGCAATGAAGTAAGCTTGGCTTTGGCATTACGCTTTGGGATCTCACTATCCGCTTTGTCATGAAAGTAAGAAAGAAGGAAAGGACTGAATCCGCTCGCTAGTAAGATGTTGATAAGAGTGATCATAAGACTGCCTAGAAGTGGTCATCAGTGTGTCCACCACCCTTTCGTTCGTAGACAGAGAAGGAGCACTTAGTCCTTATTCCCTTTCTCTCTTACTTTTAGTCTGTAGGCAGGAGATGAGCTTTCTTTCATTTCACTCTTCCGGAAGCAAAGCATTGAAAGAAGACGGAGAGTGGCCGTATCATCCTTTACAATTCTCATAGGAAAGGAGAAGAATAGAAGACTACTACATTCGCCGAGGTTGAAAGAGCACAGAGAGCGAAGACCCCAGTGTCTATCGTGATGAGGGGTCCCAAAGTAGCGATTCAGCTTACTAAAAGGGCCTCTGAGACAGGATGCTAGGGGAATGACTGGCCTGGCAGTGAGACGGCAGCTAACCTGGTGGAAGGCGAAACGGTAGTGGAGCGCGATAACCCGGTTAATAGTTTGATTCCTTACGATATGAATTCTTCTACCATTGGATTCGTACATAAAACGTAGGAGGGTAATAGCTTCACTGTGATATATCTTGTAAATAACAATAATCTTTCTTAAGAGACTTACTTTTAAGATTCAAGATTTATTAAGCTTGAGCTAAGTACCGCAACAAGGAACAAAGTTCCGTAATGGGTTATGCCATGACCAAGTAGGCTGGGTATCTCCGATTAATCGGCTCGGAATGGTGCCATCGATACCAATCTATTTCATATAAATGAATTGCACGAAAACCAACCCCGTGATTACCTTAAATAAAGGGGTTCCGAATTCGCGTTCTTCTTCTATCTGTTTTTATACACGCGTACCTCTTGCTTTTGTGTTGTTCTATTTGCGCCTGTTTGTTGCTTCTGTCGGGAAAGGCTGCTCCGAAGCTTACAGCATCTGGGTTGCACCACTTCTCAACAGATCTTGAGATCGACAAGGGCTAGGTCGAAGACCAACTTCTGATTTGTTTGCCGGATTGACCAATTGAATAGCTAAATATCGAGCTATAACCCTGCCGCCGAACTCAACGCTACTGTTGCTAATTCATCTCCTAAGACCAAAGGAAAGGAAGGATTATATTCCACCAAAGGAGAGTAAAGGCCTACCGATCTATCTCATAGAAAGAAGGGATTGATGGCTAAAGATCTGAGTTCGCAGGATTGACACTAAAGGTGTCTTCAAAAATCTTCTTTGGCTCACAGGTACCTCAAGCTCTCCGCAGGCGTATCAAGCGATCCATTGGCTTTTCCGAGGGTTCATTGCCATTCATATACTTGGGAGTCCCTTTTTTTACAGGCAAACCACGTAGAATTTTCTTTCAACCCGTCATGGATAAAATTCTTAGCAAATTCTCTCGGTGGCGAGGTTCTTCCCTTTCTATGGTTGGCAGAGTTTGTCTTGTTGACTCGGTGATCGCTTCGTCTCTTGTTCATTCTATGATGATATACAAATGGCCGAGCTCTTTACTTAAGGTAAGGATATTGAAGCAGCGATGCGGAATTTCATTTTGACAGGGGATATACGCAAGCGAGGGTTTACTTCAGTTGCATGGGCACGTGTCTGTTCACCGAAAGAAGAAGGAGGATTGGGGCTCCGTTCGATTTCGACAGCAAACAAATAGGGCATTCCTTTGCCGCTTCACTTGGGATTTCCTTACAAAGACAAAGGAGGCTCACTACTTTGATTTCCTTCGAAACCGTTGGCTAAACTCCATGCAGTCCCCGAAAACGAAATTCGTCTCCTCATCAATTTGGCCGGGCATTAGGGAAAAGTTATTCTTTGCTCCAGTCCGAATCAGTTTGGCTACCTGGTGACACATCTTCCGTTCGATTCTGGCTGGACAACTGGTTAGGTTTCGTCATATCAGACAGGCTTGATATTCCGGTTCACGTCCGGAAACTTTTTTCTCAGCGCATATCCGATTATTATTTTGATAATTCATGGCACTTCTCGGCTGATTTCGTGCTTCGATGTTCAGATATCATCAAGCAAATCTTGCTGGTCTGGATTGCTCCAGGATCCGCAGACAGGAGGGTTTGGCGTCAGTCAGTTTATGGAGAGGTCACCTCTCGTTTGGCCTACATGCGACTCCGCCCATCCTTCCTTCGGGTGGACTGGGGTCGATGGATATGGGCGAAATTCATTCCGCCTAGATGTCACTATTTGGCGAGCTATTCATGACAGGCTCCCAGTTGGTGACGTTATACGTCGACAAGGTTTTATCGGCCCGACAGTGTGTGCTCTTTGCCAGAATAACTCGTAATGATGATGATGACGAGGATCACCGTCCGATTATCATTGAGTTCTGTGGGAGAATTGATGCAGTCACAGACTCAGATTCTGATGAGGAAACCCCCTATTCTTCCCAAAAGAAAAAGAAACCCCTGAAACAAATCAAATGACACTCAGGGGAGGAAAGAAGCTTCCAGAACCTCAACTTCCAGCATCAAAAGGAAAGGGGAAGGAAGTCGAAACTCCGCAAAGTTCTTCAAAGCAACAAACTGTCCAGAGGGAAGAAAAATTGGACTATAATGTCCTAGGCCATCTGAGGAAGATACCGTCGCTGCTTAGCGTATATGATGCTCTCATGTTATCGAAAGAGCTCAGAAACGCGCTTGTGCAGGCCCTCCTCGATCCTGACTACGAGGCTCATGCGGCCGAGTTCCTAATCACGAAGTCAGCGTATGCGGAGCAAATTGCCCCAATCTCATTCGATGATCGTGACCTGATGTTAAATACGAAAAAACACAACAGGTTGCTACCAAACGGGCGATATTAATCAAACATATATCAACTGCATTCTGGTCGATCCTGGGCCTATAAGACTGCTGATTTGCTTTATTTCTGCTCTTCTCTGTTTACGGGGAATTTGATAGGATAGAGATCGGTCTTATAAGATTGCCTTTAGCCACCCCATCCTGACTCTAGCTAGCCTAATTGAAACGGTGTTGGAGCAAAAACCACTCAATTCTTTGTGAAATGTTGGAGAGCAGCCAGCCTCTTCCCAGATGCTCTTCCTTTTGGCCAGTCTATTGACTGTCTCTCCGCTTTCTGCGCAACCTTCCAGCCTGAAACTTCCTTATACATGATGGAACCTTTCTTTTCAGTCATTTGACTTGCAGTCCAATTCCCTGGACTTGAATCAATGACTTAAGGCCTATTCTATAAGGTATTATAGGCAGTAGCCCGGGCATTCCGTACATCGCTGCCGTCCTTCGTGACTGCAGGAAGTCAATGGTTGGATACACCAAGACCGAAAAGCTAATGGTCTCCAACTGCGCTTAGTTCTTCAAAGATCTGCGCATCAGATTCGTTCACAGCTTTCCTCCCCGACGGTCTACACCAGGTATGGTATGAACTCGATTTAAACGGGGATCAGAGCAAAAAAGCCCTTTTCCTTTTCTACTATGCTTTGAGCCGCTTCCAGGAATGGGAAGACTTGCCTTTGCCCTTACTCTATTAATAAGGAAATTCCCTGGTGTTCACTCTAGTTCCTAACTCATTTACGCTGTAGGCATAGAGCTATGGGAATGCTTTCATAGGCTAGGGGGGGATAACTCTTAATTAAGTAACTAAGCCCCAAGGCTAGCGAAGGAAAAGGAAGTTACATTAGGGCAACAACTCCTGACTCGAGGGTGAGAATTGGAATCGAATAGATTGAATCAGAAATGAACTTAGAGAGAGGCAGAATAACCGGAAGAAGGGCTACCAAAAGTTCGTTAGCAAGGCAAGGTTCGGAGCGAAGAAGGAAGCAGTCCTTCCGCTGCACGAGCATCGACAAAGAGAGAGTTTAGATCAATTAGCCAATCCAATCACCAGAAAGAGCGAAAGGGAGATGAGAAGGAAAATCAAATAGAAAAGAACTAAGAATCCCAATCCCAACTGACCCAGATAGCATACACTGAAGCAGATGCTGAATTCTTTCCAATAAATATATCCCAGCCCAAGAGGTGTATGCATTCAGTAAAGATGAAGTAAGCATGTCCCTTCTTTGGTAAAGACTACTCGCTCGCGGTAGAGCTGTCTTTGCTAGCTTTATTGCTGGCTCTAAGCCTACCTCCTTGAAAAAGGGATTTGCCCCACTAGGAGAAGACCAAGTCTTTCTATGTTTTTGTTTAGTTTAGGTGCACGATTGCTATTGGTTTTTGGCTGACTCTAGCCTAATCTGATCAAATTTATGTATACGAGGATGTGATCAAACTGATCTCTTTCCCTCAAGCCTTGCTACGGCCTATACATGATTGGGCCATGACGGGCAAGGTTCCATACATATGGTCTAGAAATCGTGGCAGGAAATAGCTTTTTGGCTGGCAGTTTCGGGTCTATCATAGACGGGATGGAAGGCAGAAAGGGGCTTGGCTTTATTTTACAGAAAGCGCTCTTTGCTGAGCTAGCATGGACTCTGTCCCTTACCCTTAAGCCTCTCCGCGCAATTCACATTTCGTTTTTGGCAATGCCCTCTGGATCTTCAGCCCTAGTTCTCATCGCATAGGCATCTAAACCAAGGAGACATGTCCAAATCACTCTTGATGAAGAGTCCGCGGACTCTCTTCTTTTGACAGCACAGGGAAGAGAGAAGCCACTTTCCCCACCATCTTTTTGGGACTAGTCTATTAGTTCTCCCTTGGTCTAGGATGATCAGGGGCCCATAAAACGAACCTAACCATATAGAAAGACTGGATTACCGGAGCATCATAATATACAACATTTTATATAAATAAGCAATTGCTTGGCAGAGTCAATCGACGGATTGAGAACCGTAACCAATCCTTTCATTTATGCTAGCCATTCCCCTTCAAATGAGGAAGGGGGTCTCGTACGTAAGTAGAGGTGGTTTTGGATAGTTCGATAGGACCATGAGTCAAAGGCAAGTTCTTCTCCCCATTGCACAGGAGGATATGGGATATCTATTCTTTGTCTTTTAGTGATCTTGGGGCTAAGGATGTTAACGAAGGTGAGGGCCTCTCTCGCTAGGGCAGTGAAGTTCGTGCTAAATGACCGAACGAACGTATCTGGTTTCGAGTCTTCTCCTACTGAGAACAGAGCGACAGCACGACAGATAGACTAACCAAGCAGAGTGAGGGGGAAGTCTAGGGCAAGGAATGGTGACTAACCTATTATCTAAAATCGTTTCCGCATTCAGCCCGAAATCAAGGCTTTTATTTGAAAGCATTTTCATTGCCCCTGAATTCAATCGAATTGCCGAACACTTCTTTTCCTCTTGACTAATGCTCTTTCTTCTGCTGTCTGTCAAAAAAATTCCGAACTTCTCCTTGTTTACTGGACCTAGGCAACAATCCCTTTTTCTTTATGCCTAGCCCATTTCAGTTATGCTCATTCCCTGAGTTTGCGTCACTGGACCCGGGCCTTGCGCGTAATAACTTGCCCTTCGCTGAAAACAGGTTTAGTTAACAGTTAAGACTAGGTCTTTAAGGATTCATGTATCCTAGACTTTTTTAGACGCTTGGAGCGCCTATCACAGCTATCTAGCTAAAGAGTAATTTATCTTAGATAAATATCTATATTGTACTGAAAAGTAGGCTAAGACCAATCCGGAAAGACTATCGCCTCCATTTAATAAGGAGTAAGAAGGTTAGCCAACGTGAGACTTCGTACTTTGTCTGATTGAAACCCGTGATTAGGTGTCATCGATCACATCCTTTCCATCTACCCCTCAAATGCCCTTTTTCCGCGCTTGTCGACTCCCATCTTTCAATTCAATAGGGTCCGTGCCGCTTTCGTGATTGCTTTCAGGCTTCGAGCTCTTATCGCCAATCAGTGAATGAGGGAACCCCTTATTAAAAGGTTAATCAATAATGAATGTGGCTTTTAGACCTCATGGAGAAAGAGACTTTGAGATCTCAACTGGCACAGGAAGACAGTCTTTCTTGAACAAAGTCAAGTGATTGCCTAACGGATACAGCCGGCGCATCTTTTCATTCAGAGCTTTCCCCCCTATGCTCCGGTCGAGCGGTTGACAGCTGCGCTTACCCCATTCATTGCCTTTAACCGGGCTGAACATCCGGGACTCTTTCTTGCTTTCGTGACTCGGGTAGGAACTCTTACCCATCGCTTTCCGCCCCCGTACGCATTTGTCACTCTTGGTCTTTTGCGCCTGACTCCCGATCCGCTTTGGGGGAGTACCTATAATACATCTAAGTTCCGTCCCAATACGCTCCGTAACCTACTGCTACAGGTTCACTTTGCTCCTTCTCCTCGTCCCTATCCTCGGGCACAACAAGACCTGCTTTCCCTCTTTCTCTTACATTGTCGGGACTTTTGGTCTATCATCCAGAAATCTGGTATCTAATATCAGTCACGACTGGGACCAATCCCTATATGAAATGCGGTTGGAGAATACCGAGTTTTTGGTTCCTACACTGCTCCTTCTGTTCGAGTCCAAGGCCGGTTCAGTCGTGCAATTAGGAATGAGATAATGAAGAAAGATAGTGGTTCAGAAAAAGTTCTTTTCATCTATCCTAGAAAAGCTGTCCAGCGAGCCTATGTAATAAGTCAATCCTTTTTCCTGCCTCACAGACCTGTGATCAAGGAGCGATAGAATTGAAGAAAGTTCTTCAGAACAGGTTCGACGTAGTCGAGTTGACTATTAGACGAAATCCTGACTTTGGAGGATAAAGACTAATCTGAATTTGAGGATTCTGCTTGCTGGATTAGCACAAATTGAGCTTTCTGACTCAATGAAATAGATCCCTTGCCGGTCGGATTCAACAACTAGCAAGCCTAGCTGGGATAGAAAGCGAACCTACTAACAAAAAAGGAGCTATTAGAGGATAGCTCAAAAACTCCTTTCCTTTTCTCTAGCGTTGAACGGGTTCTGGGCTTTGCTCAGAGGAGTTCTCCACCTAAGAATCAGTCCTATTTGAAGAAATCTAGGTTGTTTACTTCCTGCGCTGGAAGAGATTGAGGGTTTTCATGTCTCTCAGGAAGGTGCAAGTCAGGCAATTCCCTAGCGATCATGAGCTGGCAATGAGAAGCTGACGATCAGAAGGTGCAGCCAATGAGTCAGTCAACGGAGCTAATGTTCAAAGGTTGCAAGGAAAGGCAAAGGCCTTCTTCTCAAAGCCCGCCCTTGGTCCTATTGCTACTGCTTCTGATTCACCAAATTAGCCCCTTCGACGCTTTATTAAAGGAGTACTGATCCCGGGAAATTCCTTCCAAGGAACTTATTGACCATTAATTCTTTATCAAAGACCGGAAAGGCCGACTCCTTTTGTTTGGGATTTCTTTCCTTTTGGAGGAACAGAATCTGCTGCTGCTGCTAGAGAATACGCCGTTACTCTTACAGAATCCACTTAACATTCAATTCAAAAGGGCAGTGATTGGCCTACTAGGAGTAAGTAAGGTTTAGGCTTGACTGCTTGCCTTTCTTCCTTTACTGTTGATGGAATACGCACTGCTAGCCTCTTTACTCTTGCTTTTATTTTGGGGAATTACCCCGGGGAGAAGCATCAATTTGATAAGAGAAGAAAGCTCTTAACGTAGGTCGGATCCTAGCGTAGATAAATGCTATCCGACTTGAATGATCGAATCGATTCCACTTTTCACTTTGTCGAGATTGGGTTGGTGCTCCGTGTACCGGGTACAAGAAAAGAAAAAAGAAAGACTCCAAAATAATATAATATAGAATATATCAAGAATTGCTTAAATAACTCAGCGATCTCAAATCATAGTCACGATCTACTAAAAGGCAAGTAGCTTGATTGGTTCAAATCCAATTCGTGAGAGGGCTCTAGAAAGGCCTAAATTCTTCTTTTCTTTTTTCGGTATGCCGCTCTGCGAGCAAGGAGCGAAAGAACGAAGTGTGCTGTGGTGATGTCCGAATTTTCACCTATTTTGATCTATTTAGTGATCAGTTCGCTAGTTTCTTTGATCCCACTCGGTGTTCCTTTTCCATTTTCTTCCAATAGTTCGACCTATCCAGAAAAATTGTCGGCCTACGAATGTGGTTTCGATCCTTCCGGTGATGCCAGAAGTCGTTTTGATATACGATTTTATCTTGTTTCAATTTTATTTATTATTCCTGATCCGGAAGTCACCTTTTCCTTTCCTTGGGCAGTACCTCCCAACAAGATTGATCCCTTTGGATCTTGGTCCATGATGGCCTTTTTATTGATTTTGACGATTGGATCTCTCTATGAATGGAAAAGGGGTGCTTCGGATCGGGAGTAACCACTAGTAATAGGGCAAAAATAGGGGGGAAGGACAAAGGAAATAGCGATGCCTACATTAAATCAATTGATTCGTCATGGTAGAGAAGAAAAACGGCGCACGGACCGTACTCGAGCTTTGGATCAATGTCCCCAGAAGGAAGGAGTATGCCCGCGTGTTTCAACGAGAACACCGAAAAAACCTAATTCAGCTCTACGTAAGATAGCCAAAGTACAGTTGAGCAATAAACATGATATATTTGCTCACATTCCAGGCGAAGGTCATAATTCGCAGGAACATTCTAAGGTCTTAATAAGAGGAGGTAGAGTAAAAGATTTGC
Organism: Rehmannia glutinosa; assembly: GCA_016081115.2. Taxonomy (NCBI): domain Eukaryota; kingdom Viridiplantae; phylum Streptophyta; class Magnoliopsida; order Lamiales; family Orobanchaceae; genus Rehmannia; species Rehmannia glutinosa. The sequence continues at coordinate 1,036 of JABTTQ020001640.1, read as the reverse complement.
CAGGTGTGAAATCCCATTGTATTCGAGGAGTCAGGGATTTGCTGGGAATTCCGGATCGAAGAAGAGGCAGATCAAAATATGGTGCGGAAAAACCCAAATCGATATGAATGGAAGATGCCTCTGGAACTTGTTTTTCTCGGTCAGTATAAGGATCCGAAGGAGCTCGAGCTCAGGTACGGGCGACTCAGCCACATGTGCTCGACTGAATATGCAGCCACGGAACTGCTAAATCCCTCGTGAGACTCCAGTTCCGGTCAATCGTGTCGGCCTTCATCACCGCTGCTTTGGCGATCCGACTGAACGAATGCGGTGACGCGACTTGTGTAGCGAGGAGCTTTCCGCAGTGAATTCAATCTATGAATCCACAGTGGGACGTTCTCAATCCAAAGTGGACTTTTGGGTCAAAGCCTAGACCAAAGGTGCCTCGTAGGGAGCTAATCGGGTAGCGAATCCCATCCTCAGCTAAACCAGGGTGGTAGCCTAATAGAAGAAGTTGAGCTTGTGCCCAAGCCCACCTTTTTCTAAAATCTCAACGTGGGATAGAGGAGGTTTGGAACCCTCATCGCGAATTTCATGTGGGATATCCACAAAGGATACCAAGGTCTAAAAAGCCAAGGTCGTGCTAGCAAGATTTTTTATGTTCATAGTATATCCGCTACATGGAATAGAGTTGACCGAACAAGGGGTCCCAATGTTCAATTCAGTCGAACTATACCTTGCGCGGTTCGAGTGGTCCCGTCATATGCACGAACAGCTGTAGTGAGGAGCAAATTAGGAAGGGTAAAAATAAAACTGCCTAGCTGTACTCAATGTGAAAATATTCCATTTTTTTTTTCCAGTGTCTATCAAGACCCTCTTGATTTGGTAGTGGTCTACAAAGGCCTCTACATACAGGGGTCGAGTACGGGGATAGATAATGTAAAGTCAAAATCATTCTGAGTGAAGGTAATTTGTTGGGGATAAAATAGACTTCCCACCATAGCTTGCAAACCCCCAGGTGGAATGGAATTAGGGACGCTTGCTTGTGCTAGCGCCA